>DWEM01001727.1:0-13568 GCA_018245935.1 Agara belti belti
TACCCAACCCGGGATTCGAACCCAGGACCTCCCGATCGGCAGTCGCGCTAGCAACCGCTCGACTAACGAGGCAGTCATGTATGTATTTCTATCTCTATTATTCTATCTCTCTATAGTTTGGAATTACAGTTTCAAAAGGAATCTTTTCCGATTTCAAGCTACAGTTTCATTATTTATGACTTTATGCAATCAGGTAATTAATTATTCTAAAAACTAAGTTAATATTTACAAAATGACGTCATACGATAAAAGGGTTGTCCTGCCTTAATACACAAAGCAATAAATCAAATGAACAGCTCCAAATTCTTGATTACACAATATGCTAATAAGAGTAACACTAACTTCGTCGTGAAAAACAGGTCAATTATTAATGGGTCAGAAAGTTTTATGAACAATGATTTGAATTGCAAATATCGTTCTCTACTGTATTTTGTATATGTTCAAATATTTGACCTGTCGAGAATTTTCAGCTCAATAAATTTTTAACTATAACTATAAAAATACTGCTAATTATTTTAGTCCTACGGCTGGGCGTCACCCCGTTATGGGCCGCGCCTATCTGGCGAAGTTCTACAATATTCTCGAATGTTCTACGCTGGCACATGTATGCTGGAATCGATGTCGTCCGGTTTTTTTTGTGATGGTAACTGTAGTATTGGTAGCAGTTATCTTACTTACACTTAGATGAGGTTGAGACAGAGAGTCCATTTAATATTTATTTATTTATGTATAGATATTTACAGGGCACGAATTCTTTTTATTATACATTAAATTCATGAGTATTGTTATGTACAATATATATAAATTCCGCCAATGGTTCCCAAACTTTTTCAGTTCGCGGCGCACAGGTTGGGAACCCTAACATATAAGCGGGATTTAATAATAATATATGCTAATGTAAAATCATAAGTATATAAAATAATATATGCTAATGTAAAGTAAACATCAAATATTAACATATGTAAACATATTCATCGCTTCACTGAGCTACTCATTGTGTTAAGCTTTTTCGTTCCACTGTTCCATAATAGGGTTTGAGGCCGTATCTAACCACACCGGTTAAGGACCGGATTGGTAGATTTCATACACCTTGTAGAACATTGCGAATAATATTAAGAGTTCAGATTACCTCACAATTTGTTCCCACTGGTATATAGCAAGTGATATCAAGTGAAGTTAATTTTATAAACGTAACTTTAAAGACGCGTGTTAGAGTGCTTCCGAAACCCTCGGAATGAGAGACTGACAGCTAATTCAATAGGCTGCCATTGCTTGACACGTTTGAATAAGCACTAACTGCATATTAGCGAGAGCTCTTCTTTTAACTTACGTTAAAAAAATCGCTATCTATTGCACTTTACTACGGAATATTTAATAAACGTTAATCTACTGCAAAACTTAGTTAAAACCTCGGTTAGGTCTTTCGAAATACGATATTCCTATTACAATTGTTAGAAAAGTAATTTCAAACTTTTATCATTTATAAAACAGACAGTTTTATTGAAACGGCTTTTTATATAATATAATTTTCGGTATGTAAATCTTTTGTTTTATTTCGTATCGGCTTTAAATTTCAATTTGAGCCCGTAGTTTCGTGTTAAAGTAGCACTAAAAAAACTTTTGAAACCTCAACAAAAAAAACACTTTTATTACACTACTTATTATAGTATTGTTATTACTGAAACAACTGTAAATGTGATCATTGTTGAGAAGGTCACTTGAAAAAGTTGTTATCCTTTTGAAACATGCACTTACCTGGCGGGTTAGGGCGGGCGGGCATGGCGGCGGCCTCGGGCAGTGCGAGTAGAGTGCGCGCGGCGCGGTAGTGGGCGAGCGTGCGGCCCGCGCCGTCCCGCGCGCCGCGCACCGCGCCCGCCCGCTCCAGCAACGCCGCTGCTGCTTTCTCGTCGCTGCAGGCCGCAGTGTAGTGGAGAGCAGTGCGACCTTCCTTTACATAATAGACACTACGTTGTCGATCACATCTCACTAATTAGGTTAAGGCTTAGACTCCGACGCGAGTCTATAGTCTAAAATTAGTTTTTAGATCACATCTTAACATAGATAAATATCGAACGCTAAGAACATTGAGTAGAACAGAATAGAATTGGCCCCTTTTGCGCATGAAACAGACAGTCACCTTAATTTAACCGATTTTAATAAAACAGTAGAGGTGATATTATAATAGGTATTAAGTGCGTTTTTAATAATTAAATAGCAATTTCATAGCATTGCAATCCGCACAATTAAGAGTTCTTTGTAATTCTCTGCCAACTGGGACTTGTCGAGAGTGGTAGATTGTGACCTTAAATGTTCCCACTATCATAACAGACCATGTCAATAGTGGAATAATACTATACAGAATATACCTATAGTCAACATAACAATCTAGATCCTCGAGCGTATTTAATATGACGTCAAAACATGCAACAAAGAGTCAACAAAATTACTCGGGTCGGTATTTGATTGACCAATTTTGTCTAGTGGTCTACAATACAGCGTTCTGTGGTCCAATTATCAACTCACCGAGTCCCTCAGATGGACGAGATGCGGATAGTTGTCCACGAGCCACTGTGCTATGTCCAAGTAGTTGTAGAACACCGCTTTGTGCAATAAGCCCACGCCGGCTCGGTCGAAACACGATACGTACTTGCTCCGATAGTAGTCGGATGCTAGTAATTCCTAAAACATAGTTTTTGAAGAAATCCATACATATTTTTTTATATTCTACCTAAAAATATGACGAGATAACATCAACGCAAACGTGTACATTTGAATTATACGACAATCTTAAATGAAATGAACCAATTTTACTTAAAATTTGTAATTACTTAATTTAATTGTTCAATGTTAAAATTCTCGTGAAATTCAAAGCTGAGATCGGATATTGGTGGTTATGGGTTGTACCAATCATTTAACAAATTAATATATCAAAACGGATCAGATTTACGAGGTGAAAACGAAAACTTGATTTTGTTCAAAGGAACACTAGACACAATTCGATGAACATAGTAAACGCGTGATTTTTACCTGGAGCTCCAGCAGAGAGCCTTTTTCCACAGCAGCGTGTAAAGAATCACATTTAGCTATCAATTTGTGTAGATGTCTTGATAGAGGCAGGGCGTCCGCTACGGCCAGTAGGCGATGCCCGTGGCCGGCGAGCACGGCGCGCTCCAGCCTGCTGTCCGCGCCGCCCCGCGCCCACTTGCGCAGCTGCTCCGATGATATCACTCCTAATACTGTCCAGAATTATCATGAGTATTGGAAGATATCACATGTACTCCACCACAAACAGGAATATGAAAGAGGGCTCATTTAGTTACAAAACGATTGCAAGAGAAGTGTAATCTAACGGATACCAAGTTCTTTAAATTTCCTTAAGTCACAGCTCCCGTTGTGTCACTACAAGTGTGTCTCTATCATTGGCGAACTTGACTAACACTGCCGTTTGTTTAAATTACAGAATATCACATTTAGCGTCCAAGGATTACCATATCCTTATCTTATGCAAGACAAAAGTCTTCCAACGGTGGTACACTCTCAGTCAGTTTAGTTCGAATTTCGCTAATTCACTTCACTTGGCGGCTTCTAGCAATGGCAAGACTTTACGTAGCAAGTCACCTGTGTTAACGATTACACAGGGACTGCCATTAATAAGGCTAGGTACTATTTGTATGGTGTTACTACTGTCCTTGAAGGATTATATTATATTGAACATTATAATCCGTACGTATACCAAACTACGTATTTACAAGACTCAGTTAATCTAAGAAATAGGACAACTGCACACATGGCAATCTGATCTAACATTAAGCTGACTGTATGATAACCAGACATCTGATGAACTACGTATAATATTAATGTCTAAATACATTTTAAATCATGTAAATAATTTTACACACAGACACAAAACAGACTCATCCCAAGCATTTATCATGGGTGAGAAACGAACCAAATTCTCTGGATTAGCGATCAGGTCAGTGGAATATAAATCATTAAATAATGTAGTTGTATATAGTTAGCGTTTATTGTAATGTGCTCGATGGTCAGCTAATAGGTTTTATCTGTCCCAGTTTCGTACCTCATTTAGTATTTATTACTCGTGTGCGTGTATTATTGAATATCGCTTTATTTGACTGCACGACACATTTCTCTGTCCATAATATGGTGTAGACAATACTCCAGCGTTATTGTACAGAACGTCGGTAAATGAATTTTAAAACGTAGTAGTCTCATCAATCATAGTCGTCAATAAGAAAATAACATACTCATTAGCCCGAATAAGATTAAAAAAAATTACAAGATACGAATAAAACAATAGGAAATTTGTAATTAAAATGTAAAATATAGCAATAATTGATATGTAAACTTCAGCGTAGTAATTCTATTTTTGAATAGTCGTCGAGAAACTTCCATAGACTAACCGACAGTTGGAAACCAGAGAGGTTAAAAATTAAAATTAAAATTGTTTTATTCATTATCAGGTCGTCAATATTAAAACTTTGTTACGATTGTTATAGGTTTTTTTATAATTAATTAACTTACCTGAAAGCTTTCTGTTATTGTACTAGCTAGGTACTCATATTCAAACCGATTGACCAAAGGGTTAGATCAGACTGATACACTTATTTATAGATTTGCACACGAGTCAAGTAGCGGGTCGGCTTATAGCGTCCTATCACGCGTATAAGCAATCTTGTCGCTAAATATATTATTTACGTCATTGTTATATTTAAGGGCTGCATTAATACCACTTACATTACTTCGCCACGCGGTCGATTCGTTTCAAGGTCTATATCGTGTTTTTACGAAACATTAATTTACATAAGGTAAATAATACGTTATGACCTTACTTTATTTGACATAGTGACATAATATTGAGACGCGAATGAATGTCACAGTATCACATAACCGAGCCAATGACGAAGTGGACACGGGTTCCAGTTCGTAGACGCTTGTATCCTACTTATCCGATCGGTCGGCTAGCGATTAACTGATTAACTACAGGGTGTTCAGTTTAAGACTTTTGTGAAATTTTGCTTAAAATTCTCTCCAATGTTCAATATGAAAACATTGTTATAAAAACAGTATGGAGTCTGTCAAATCTACCACTGACGGCCCCGTGAAACAGTGACCAGCGCGGCTGCCAGTGGCGTTCTAATGTGCAGAGAGCTTCGGATACGACTTCTACAATGGGACAGAAGTATCTAACTGGGATAGAAGTTGATGGTGTCAACAATATATTCAGATAATAACATAATCACAAGCATTGCTGCGTTGCGGTAATTAAGGTGTGGCTGGAAAGCTAGCGTATCCTGTATGACAAAATGAGATAGTATGTAGGACGCCTTAGATAGAGGTTATGAAATGAGTACTAACAAGGGGAAAGCGAAGTCCCAAAACCCATCTACAAAAATAACTTTGGATTATCGATATCTGTGCTAATCAAGTCATATCATTCCGCAATCTAGCGCTTCGTCCTACGATAACATTCTAAGACAATCATCATTCATATCTGTGAGTTTATTAAATACTAGCGGTCCGCCTCGGCCGGTAATACATAACTTTGCTCTAATGTCAATAATTTCCGCAGCGTACGCGATATAACGATTTTTTTTGGATTTTTTCCACACGTTCTAATGCTGAAAGAATTCTCCAAATCGGTCCAATTATTTAAGAGCCTATCCAATGCAAACAAACAATCAAATCTTTCCTCTTTGTAATATTCGTTTAGATAAATTAAACTGTAAAGACGAAAGTTCTTTTTTTTAAATCAGCCATCAATCACCCTGTTACGATTGGTTGCATGTAGTTGGTTACTTCGCGGTAGATTACAGGATTTACGCCTTAACAGCCGGCTTGCGTTGCCGGCTATCGCGACATCTGACCTTTTGGCTCACGTGGACCTGAACTTGCATTTCTTTTTCAGCGCGAAACGGTATTGAAAGAGCTACCGGGAATTATTAGCATTATTATTTTATTGCTATATTTGAGCTACTTACGTGGCGAGTTACGTATCATTTTATTTAGCATTCTGAAGGTTAGTAAAATATTTTTATTTACTTACTTTATTATAACACCAGAAGCTAGGAGCTTGTACGTAGGACGGACTTTGTTTTTGATTGTGCAATAGGCGAACTCACCTGATGGTAAGTGAGGTGGCAACAATGATTTGACAAATTCGACACTATTAAAATAATGTAGGTGAAATAATATAATGACAACAAAGCTACATGACAATTGTTCAATTGGGTTCGTGCTTAATTTGAAATAAATATAACCTCAATTTAGAACATCGTTTTACGATCATGATTAAGATTCATCTGAGCTGAAAGAAAAATGTTTTAACATTACATTCCATGCCGGCAGTGCATGTTTGACAGCCTTATAAGAATGGCACTTGCATGAATTTTTATGCTAATTTATTACGTCTACTTCAATTTGCATGGTTTTTATCGCAATCATCATTATAAGCCCTAATGCCCCACATACTCGCACGGTTGCCAGAACAATGAAACAGTAGTTTGCCGGTAACGTTTGTGTTATAATTATCACAAAGTTGCTGAACTAATTACCCGAAAGCATAAAAAATGTTGACAATGTAATATGTTTGTGGTAATTAAATTGTACTGACCTGACTGCTAAATCGGAGGTCGTAGGTTCGTTTCCCACCGAAGGCAAACATTTGTGTGATGACCAAATTAGTTTTTTCCGTCTGTGTGTAATTAAATTTTGTATGTATTACGTACTATGTAAGTATATATGTATGTTTATCAGCTGTCCGGTGAGCATAACACAGACATTTAGTTGCCTAGCTTGAAATCAGATAGCCATGTATGGAATTGGCCCAGTTATTATTATTCAAACTTGAAAATGCACACAGTTTAGGAACTTAGTAAATCTAAACGTGTTTGCCCGGATTCGAACCTCAGGCGGTGGTATAGGAGGCTGAAGTTTAAACCACTCGCCCGTCACTGCTATTTTGAAGTTTTTTTTCTACATTATAACGTAAATTAATTATTAAAACCTTCGTAATAAGCAATTAGTTAGTTAAAATTTGTGTATGATTTATATTTGACATTTTGATTGTAGCACGAACTTGGTGTTTGTCAGAGGTTATGAATTACCTACTACTAAAGGTAATAGTGTGGTTATACTAATTTCCGAGATTTGCGTAACACAGAAACGTAATTACGCTTTAAATGATTATAACCCTTTTGTTGGTCGGCTGTTTAACACGGGTCTATTGTCGTAATGAAATGGTTTAGGGCCATAGTCTATCACGCTTGCCAAGTGCTAAGTGGCAGACTTCACGCATTTTGGAGAAGACTGCTGACCTCTAAAGTGTGCAGGATTCATTACTTTTGCCCTTCGCCATTAGAGCGAGTGATATAAATATGTATGTATAATATTAAAACGCATGTTCATGATTACTGTCATTTTACTTTATGCTAAAAATCATTTTCAATGTAACACGTTTAACATTAAAATCAGTTGTCAGTTAAACTTGTTTAAGATTTCAATTTTATTATTGTCGAATAATAAACTTTATTACACCCCATTACAAGCATTGTACGGTGGTCGGTACGAGTATCAGAGTATAAGTATAAAATCATTAATCAAAGCCCCCATTTTATGATTATTTTATCAAACAAGATGGCGGCGTGCTGTTAGAAAGTTGTAGGTGCCTTTACGCAAATATTAGCCGACTGGAGCAGTCAGTATAAGCGAGGCAGTCAGGCGATACAATTTGACTTTTGAATTTTTAAAATGCAATTTCGATCGGTTCAGGCCGTGTATACATTATTCAGTTTGACAAGAGTAGGTTCATTCGAGTTCGTTTTTGTATGTTATGGAGTTAGAAAAGGACTGTGTTCGTATTATAACTATGGCGATAGTCTAATTGTGTTTAATCTCCAATAGTTTACATTATAAAAAACGTATATATGTAGAATAGAGCTAGGGTTATAGTAGGTAAGTGGATATAAATAGAGAAATTATATTGCTGTCTACGGTTTGTTTAGTTCTACTAGTAGTCGTACTGGCGTATCTTCGCGTGCGGGTCATTAAGACCCCTATCATTTACTATCTACTGTTAACATGTTTGCTGTTTACATCCGTTCTGTACGTGTTTGCTGATAATTTGTTAGGTATATCCATTTTTAATATTTCAACGTTAGTAGAGACAGTGGAAATTTCGTTACCCGCTCTTTAAGAGTAGACTGGTAAGATGGTTGCCATTATCAATAATAGCAGCGATAACAGGATTTTTTGTTACATTTGAACAATTCCAGGCGTTTGCTCACAAATAATTACCAGGATGACCACTTACCACATTGAAGGATAGAAAAAATATGACAAAAAAACGAAAAACCTTACGAAATTAACGCCTGCCAGTTAGGACTGCCAACATTTGATACTTACTGCTTAATTTGACATATCGTTTTTGTAGTACCAAACATTTGAAATTATGATCGGTTCCGAATTCAAGCTAAGTGTGAATATTTATGTTTAATATACATATGTGTATAGATTCAAGGTGTGGCCTTTTACGCTAGCCGTAAAAAATACAAGACTATTTTTTCAATCAAAAGAGAAATTGGGCATGCACGCGAGCAGCGGACGGGCGGGGCCTGCCCTTCGTCCGCCAACACGACATTATTGCCCGGCAGAACTAGATTACACTGACTTTATACATTTAAACTTTATATCAAAACCAAAAACATTTTTTTCTTCTATGCTAAGAATTTGTTGTTTAAGAACAGCTCCTTGCAATTCGCAATCAAAAATGGTTGTCTATAATCGTTAGCATTTTGTATATCTCTTTTACACTTTGATATAAAACCGAGCTTCATAAGCTGGGATAGATTTTTTGCTTTTCATTCATATTTCCAACACATAATTGCCTGACTAGTAACTCCGTGTTGCTATTAGGTACAATGTTTTTTTTAGGCACTATTAGTACCTATTAACAGAATTACTATTTACAGTGCTTTACTGTCTTTCAGGGATATAAGGCAACGGCCCATGTTTTAGAGAGTCTGCTACTATATCTTACAAATAAAAAATACGATTGCAAGAGGTCTTGCTTTGCGAATAGTTACAGTATTATTACAGTCGACTTTTGGAACCTATGTTTTAATAAACCCTACGACTTAAAAATAAGCATTCTGTTACCTTTAGGCAGGCTGTAATGCACGTACAGACCGTTTCTCTTTATTACTTCTGCATCACGTCCATATTTCCTTTCAGTCGCCATAGCATTGAACAAGAGTTCTTGCGACATCGCATCGTTTGGTTTTGTACTATAAATTGTCTTTGGAATGATTACATGTTGTATTAAAAATAGGCCAGTAAATAATTAATTGTTATAATTTTTTTCTATTAAAACTTGATAGTTTTAATTCTAAAGCATATACAGTATGTACCTATATTGTTTTCAGGATGAATTTTTCGACACTATGTGTAGAAAATTATCATCGTAAATGACAATAATTCATGTCACGTACCCAATAAATTTGCGAGCACAAAAATGTCGGCACTTCATACATTAGGCACATGGTAAATTTTAACCGTAATAAGTGTAATTTTCAATCGATTTTGTTGCCTTCGAACACGAAACGGAAAACGTTTCCTATAAAATATGTATCGTTGTTCCACTGACACAGCGAGCTTCGCGACATCGGCGTATTCGAGTCATTTTTTCAATATTACTTAGCAGCTGGTCGAAGGTTTTCACTCACGATAACAATGACATCGATCAATTATTTATTATTCACTCAATTACGATTGCTAAGACGCGGCTGTCGCGATAATATTTTAAGCAATTTTACATTACATTGCGAAGTCGGTATCTAGTGGTAACTGAAACCACCACGCTCACACGTGTTCACAATGCTACGCTTCTTTTCTGACGATTTACAATACGTACAGTCCGTCCAACAAGTTCAAACTTAAGCGTAAGTATTTTTATTTTCATATTATTACAGCCCACAACGCATATGCAAGTAATAAATTTTTATTCTACGAGAATAAGGGATTTCATTAACGTTTTACGAGTAATAAATTAATTTGTAATGTACGTTGAATATCCTTTAAAATAAATGGTACCCACCTATGTACTACCTTTAAAATTGTCTTATGTACGACGAGTAGCATAGAAAAAATTTAAACTGTTGGGAGAAAGTTTTCCGTTAAAAAATTCTCGTTTAAATTTGCTTGAGATGGCTATTGATTTTATATTAAATACATACATACTTCGTACATGAACGTTCACAGACTTAACGGAATCATTGTACATGAATCGGCAACATTTCTATAAAAAATGTATCACAAAGGATTGACGGCCTTATTAATGGGTAAATTTTACAGGGCAAAGAAAACCTAACCTCCCTTTCTAATTACACACTCCATACGGGTATGGTTAGATGACGGCACAAGTGGTTCTAAACAATTTATACAGGTTGTTATAAGAGGAATGTTTGAATGTGTTTCTTCAAAGTAAGTTAATTGGTAATCTTGGTATTAAAGATAAAAAGATAATTTGGTAATATCCTTATCCTTTTATTTCTATTTGCCTCAACTTAATATTACAAACACAAACATTAACCTACCTAGACAGATGAACAATTTTATATTTTACAAAATTCAATTTATATCCTGAGAGTCCCTCTTAACTTCTCTCTTTAAAGACAAATCAGATGATCTTGTAAATATTTATGTACTTTACTGCGACTGTTTTAAACTAGTAACTGTCCTTTTGGCCACCGAAGTCCATATATGAAAGGTAGAGGCAGATGTGAAGGCCAGTAACAGGGCAAATTAGTCTAGTGTTTTTGTAGTCTGTTCAGCGGAAATTAGATATTAATAATACCCAGCGAATTGCATGCAAAAGGAAGTTCGATAACTGAAACCTTATAGTAAAATCCCATATTTTTTTTATACAACTATTGACATTTTCGTACTTTTTATGCAGTAGGTACATTTTCAAGGAACTATTGGCCATTAATGCAAATAAATTAGTGGAGCATAATGTAAACTTCGTTCAATTTCCATCGTTTTTATTAGAATTGTCTATGGCCTAACCAAAAATTTCATATACATTATAGTATGAAGAATATTTAGTATTTAATATAGGTTACTTTATTGATAGATGTATAGGAGCAAATTAGAAAAAAATGCTATGGTTCTGTTATCCCTTCTTCGCTGTCTGATAACGTTATGTTAGTGTTAAAACCGATGTCCTTTTTATTTGGAATGAAGTTTTCGACTTCTCGAATATTAGCGTCCGTGGCATTGTTTTGGTCTACAAAAAATAAATTTGTTTTATTATAAAAAAATATGATATTTCAATTGTAAAATACTTTAAATGAAAATGTACCTTCATTTCTGTGAACGTTTAATATGCGATGGTATAACTCATTAAATTTCTTTTGTCGTTTCATATTTGACGGTGTACGGATAACTAACGTCGGTAAAAGTATAAAGTGTTCAAGATCAGGTTCTTCTTTTGCTACGTTTTTACGTCGAGAGAACTCTTTTTTTACTACTAGTCGAGGTTTTTTTGGATTAAATGTTGAAATGCTACTGCCACTTGTTAACACCGGTATTTTGTTACTTTCAGTTCTTGAACAAGAAATTGTGTTTTGCCTTTGATTATTGGAGGTCGAAGCGTGATAACAATTAGTTGGTGCCCTATTAGAAGAAGCATATGCTGCGTTACTTGGACCCGGAGGATAATCTTTTTGGTGGTACCCAGCACCTGTAGGAGATTGTATTGTCGGTATTATTAAGCGCTCATAACTTTTATGATTTTTCCGTGAGTCCGTTACTCTTCTTCGTCGATCTGCCATTACAGCACTTGTGGTTTTATAGTCATTTATAAATACATTCCTATTACTATCCTGTTTGCTTTTATGGCTGGCTACGATTATATCACCGGTTTTGCCGACAGGTCGACAATTTTCATGGCGATTGTTCAATTTTACTATTCTATAATGGCGTCGTTTCCTGCGCTCAACGTGAGCGACTCTTTCCCTTAAGAGATTATCGATCAGTCGTTGCAGTTCGCCCCTAGTGTTGAATCTTTCAGGATGAGCCGCTCGACGCCCAAGCCGAATGTTTGGCCAATGTGTTCGACAAACGTCTTCCCAAATTATATCACTGAGAACAGCTTCTCGAGACGGTGTTAATTTTATGCCATCATCTCGCGGGGCAAATTCTCCTTGTGCTAAATAATGTACAGTATCCATTAACCTATAGTCACGAACTGGATTAAGTTTGTGACGTATTTTGTGCACCCTTTCAGCAGCGATTTTTGGTATGTCGTCTCGCTTACAGGGCACAGAAGCGCATTGGCGTCTTCCACGAGCAGTGATACCATCGTAGGTTGTAAAATCTCTACCATACTGTTCAGAATTGTGTTCTTTTTCTAAAGTTGCGACATTGCTCGGCGATACAGTAGATCCTTGGTGAGTGTATTTTTTAAACGCCGACGTTTCAGGAATATGGCTGTATTGTTCTATGTAACTACAACCAGGACGTCCAATGCCTGATGTAGATCTCATAACTTGTTCGTTTATTTCCTCATCTGAGGACGACAAGGGAATGTTATGATCAAGCGAACGAAATACCATTTCTTGTTTAAAAATTTTGCGTTCTAAGTGATCTATTCTTCTGTGCAATTTATTTATAGCACCAGAAAATTTTGGCAATGAATCTTTGGTAGGTATATTTGTTACTACTAATGTTGCAATATCTACTTTTTTTGGGCAACCCGTTGCGTTAATTGTGTTTGGGAGAACTTTCGAATTGTTCATAATTGAATTAAGTTGTTCGGGTTTATAGCATTTTTTTACTTGCTGTTGTCTTCTGCCAACGTCTCTGGACGACGTATTATTATTACATGAGCATTCTGAAGTCGTTATATTATTTTTCAATTGAGAATTGTTTTGTAAATATATTTCGGCATCAAAATCACGTGGTGGATGAGCTTTCTGTTGCCGTGGGTTTTGGGTTATTAAATGTTCTATATTAGTATTTTCACTGAAATCTGCATCACAATTAATTTAATAATATCAAAATGTATTAATAAAATTTTGAAATTTACTTATTTCAGCAACTTACGAGTGGCAAAAGACGAATGATCACCAATGGCTAGTCTGGAACGAGATTTATCTGAAGTCTGAAATGAAAATTAAATATTTTATCGGTCGAAGGATTACATTTAATATCCTAATTATGTATCGCGTGTAACTTACTCGTTTAAAATGAAAACGATTTTTTTCAGCGATGTACAAAGTTTTGATAGGGGGTGCTCTTGGTTTGATTGAAACGAATATTTTCTGTGACGCTTGAGGGTAAGCCCGTCCCTTTTGCAGTATTTCTAAAATTCAAATCACATCATAGCACGACGTTATAAGTATTGGGTTAATCTTACTCTGTAATGAAACTATAAAATACGCTCTAGGCTTTCCCACATTGTAGGAAGATCATGCTTGATTGAAATAATAAGTACAAAGTTGTACAGTATATCATGAATTAGGTCGACAAAGTATCTGTTATACCCAATA
>DWEM01001728.1:0-13566 GCA_018245935.1 Agara belti belti
GCTGTACCATTACAATTTACTACAATGTATGTTAGCTGTAAGTTTTCCAAGGAAATAAAAATAAAATAAAAATAAAAAATATTAAATTCACTAAACAAGTCATTAAAATTTCCGTAATAAAAAATTCCATGTTCTAAGAACATCATTATATCTAAGTGGACACAAGTTTTTAGTCCAGTCGAATAGGATTACATTAAATACATAAGCTCTATCTATGTATCAGACGGACCATCTACCTATTGCGTTAACCGCGCTTATACGAAAATATCTATTAAATATACGCAAATTAAACCAACGCGACAAAAAATGAACAAAACACATTGACCGCTAAACGTAACGTAATAAAATTTGAAACCGAAATAAACTATGAAAACTGTAAAACATCGCCGGACGTAAGGGTGTATAGTATTCGGGTATCATAATTTAATCATTCATCGGCAAAAGTTGTTTTAATGGTAGCGTCGAATGAGATTTGAACTGATATCGCTAATTGGGCTGTCGGGCTAATGGCCTTGATGGTCCTTGCCAATTAAAGCTTATTGATGTCGCGCGCTGTAGATCTTCAGCCGACCCTCATCTCGTTTTAACCCCATCTCGCTTCACTGCTAATAATTAATCAAGCAATTACGAAGATCCTCCGAACGCCTCAGATATTTTCGTTCAAATTCCGTCGAATCTACATCAACTGAAATTAGTTACAGATTATAATCTTTTAAATCACCTCTGCGAGTCAGCGTTATTCTTTTTTTTTTCCAAAAAATTACACAACATTCGAACAAAAGGTTGCACCCGCATATGTGCCACACGCGTCCTATCATATAATAGATTTTTTTTTAAAAGACATGCAAACAGGCTGACGGGCCACCTGATGGTAAGTGGTCACCGTCACCTAAATGCTTTTCATCTATGAAGCGACTGCTGAAAAAAGCCCTTACACACACATACTTGAGTTCACGAAACTTCCATAAAAATAAGTCCATTGAACATCAACTCTATTGCCTGTTGTCTGTTAGTAAAAATACAAAATTTACATGGCGTTACTGACATTTAAGAGGCAATTCGTAACAACAGAAATCGATATAGTTACATATTTTTTACAATTAATCAGTTGCAATGCTAATTTGGGCAATTCATCCATGTTGGTTCATATCAGTGAAGCACACTAAAGCCTATTACTGTCAATAAGTTCCAATAAATCTGCCAAAAACCCGCCCTATCGCGTAAATCTATGGGCGAATTAATAAAATAGCTCTCGTTGGTGTATCCCTCGAATTTTATGGTCACAAATTATGACGGACTCTTATTTCATTTAACAATCCGTGACTCGGGAGCCGAAAGCCCGGACGCGCCGCGAATGCCTAATGCCATTTAACTTCTTACAACTTTATTGTTTACGATATACTTGAAACTCTGTTGTTTGTTCGCGACGCTCGAAGCACGGAAAACGGCGCGAATAATAATTTTTAAGGGTCTCATTCTAGTCGCGCCGCAACTTAGGAAGCGTTTAGCATAAATTAAATATTGACTCGTCGCATTGATTCCGTCGAGTGATACTTTTATAACTACGGCGAGACTTGTCGCGTATTGAAATGTTTTTATTATGTTTTACACAACATTTTTACGTTTCACACTGGAATTAATTGTGAGCTATTCTTACCTTTTTGTAATAATAATCGACACATATCCCGCGCTAGGCACAAGTGTTTTGTAAGGGCTCGTTACACTGACACAATTATCCCATCTCTCGTAATCGATCAGCCTAGTTAAGCAACGTCGGTGCGGTCGGTTCTTATATGGGTTGCCTTTCGTGAATTTACAATGGTCTGTGGCAGGTACAAGGTTACAGGCGGGAGTCCACACTATTTCGTTACTTACGAGAATGTAAATACTCCAGCGTAGGTAATTATTGTGTCTCAATGCATTTGCAGTATCGACAGATATAGGTATGACGCAGAGTTGAAGATACTTTATATTGAGGACATTAAATGTAGGCCTTCAAATATATTGGATAGATCTTGACCGAAATTGAAAAAAGATACATTGTTCGAGATAAAAAAAAATTGGCGACATTGGCATTTTGCGCGCTCAGAACGCGAGATAAAGATATAATGGACACATCAACCACTTTTCTTTTTATTTTCCTCAAACACACTGGCGATGGGAATCGTAGGTAATGCCCCTGAGTGTATGTTATGCACGCCTGACAGCCCCATATCTATAACTAGCGTAAAAAGACCTCTTCACTTTATCACATAGAGTTGTTGTGTTCTTTTTTCAAATTTCATTGGTAATCGACCTCCGTTTTTCTAACCTGTGTGCTGAGTGCGAGTTTAACAAATATATTCACGGCGAGAAGCGAGTGTGAGTCGCTATGCTATTGACGTGTCGAATGTCAATTTTTGTATTTCGTACTCTCTGAACTCTTGAAACAACCAATCACGTGCTAAACGTTACCCACTCACAAGTGCTATTGACATTCGCACTCGCCAAATTAGTTTTCCCATTACTGACACTAGTTGGCGCTGTTTAAGTTCCATACAAATTGTAGTTTACTCTCGAGCGAACGAGTAGAGAAGAAAACTCGCACTAGGCACACAGTAAGCAATTTTACCAAATCACCAACCACCCCAAGAGAAATTTCGTGCGGTACATGTAAGATTGTGATTGATAGGCGTCTTTGATTGATATAGGTACTATTGGACTCCATAGTACATCACGTAAGATGGAATATATGCTATTGTCAGCATTTATCGTCCGGTAGACAGAATACCCATTTTCTTTTTATTATGACATATTACAACGCGACAAAAACCTATTATATAGCACCGCATCATGACAAAAAGTTTAACAGATAAAATCTTTACGCGCTAATTACATTAGGACTAAGTTTTTTAGTCATGAATGTCTCCGGATTTAAGCTTTTTGGCCTCGGGCTGGTCGACGGAAAGCCAGGCATTGGCCACTTGCCACCAGCGATAAGCCTTTCTTCGCTTATAACTTCAGGTCCATACTAATACTATAAATGCAAAAGTGTGCTTGTTAGTCTGTTTGTTTGTTCGTGTTTCGCGTCGAAACAGGAGTAAGGAATCGACGTGGTTTTTGGTATGGAGATAGACGAAGGGCGTTGACGTGGCCAAGCCATTGGTACGCACCTTTATAAACGTGATGTTCTAAATACTTTAAAATACGCTGGGGCGGAAATTACAAAATTATTATAATTTTAGCGATATATTATGTAGACGAAGCGCGTCAGGTTTGCAAGGACAGAGATATTTGGCACTCGGTGCTTTCTGCCTACCCCGTTAGGGACCTGGTGTGACGGTATGTATGTATGATTAATGATTATGTTAACAGGCCAAAATATTTTTAGGGGCCCATAAATCGATGATTTTCCATAACTGTTATCTTTATATAAATCATTAGACCTCATCTTTAAGGATTTTAAAATGCCAGAACACAATGGGGTCCTGCAACCAACTTAGCAACACTTGTCTGAACTGTAAATTCAAATGATTACCTGTAACATTGGTCTCGTTTTATTCGGATATACCATCCACTGATGTTTCCATTGCCACTTTTGAAACAGAAACCGTAACTTTTCGTCCTTCATTAAGAATCTATGGCCTCGTAACAAGTCACGTGATACTATATCGGTATTCGGCCCACTAAGAATAGCGGCTGTTATGAAATATGGATCGTCTTGAGACCTGAAAAATAATTCTTGTGTCACATTGTTTGTCTTTGATTAACTCCGAAAGTACTGAACTGATGTTAGTGAAATTTAGCACATTTAATTTGGTGCAAATTGAGATTTTAAAAACTTATTTCGATTAGTGATATCAATATTTTTATTGCAGATTCAATGTTTTTTATAGAACAAGGGAGTGTAATCATTCATAAGTTCCATAAATTTCTAATGATGGATCTTACAACTTACACGTTTTCAGTAAAGAAGCTAAAAGTCTTTCGGGATAACTCTTTTAAAGTTGGTGCGTGCCATTTGTACATATGCTTTCTACCCAGCAATAGGATCTTCTTATTTTGTTTTGCAAAGTAATCGACAACAAATCTTATAATTTTTATCCTTTCTAAAGGGAAGCCTTTTCCCATTATATATGCAATGTTTAAGCCATCAAGCACCACGTCATATGGCCCAGTTCTCTCTATAAACTTTGAAAACCTTTCCAGTTCGGCAGGACATGTTTTTAGGAATAAATCAGACCCAACTATTAGTTTGTCTTTGACATTTTGGTGGAGCAATGAAAATTCCTTCTCACACAACTGTATATCCTCCAGCGATCCATTGCACGATATGCATTTTCCACTAAAATTTAAGAGTGACTTATTATAAATTCATTTGAAATTCAAGAGACAAATATTCCAATGTTTATAACTCTCAATCATCAGCATTGAAAAAGAAGAGAATAACACTCTTGATCAATGCAGAATTCAAGTATGCATTAAGTCAAACTGTTAGAAGTTCATATGAAACAGAAAGAGAGAGAATAAACAAAAAATAATATACATACCTATCTCTTTGTACATTACTATACTTCACAGACCAACCTAAAGATTCATACGTTTCTTGTATTCTCCTTGCAGTTGCTTCGCTAACTTTAATATAATTTGGGGCTAAATGTAAACAAAACTCATCCAAATGTTTTAGAATAATTTTCTTATCTTTATCTTTCCTTAAAATATACTTTAACCATTCATCATATGCATTGTCCTGAAGAGATCTGCTATCGTTTAAACTTCTCTTTATAAGTTTAATGGCTTCTGCTTTCCTATTGTTCTTAAAAAGAGTTGCAATGAGAGTACTATATGCTGAATGAGTCGGAGTACTGCTTAAATGTATGTCATCTAAAATTTTGAAACACTTTTTCCATTCATCTATCGCACAGAGTGCATGAAGAAGTCGCTCACATGTATAATAATCTAATACTCCATACTTATCATTAAGAC
This sequence comes from Agara belti belti, assembly GCA_018245935.1. NCBI lineage: Eukaryota > Metazoa > Arthropoda > Insecta > Lepidoptera > Hesperiidae > Agara > Agara belti. The sequence goes on from DWEM01001728.1 coordinate 4,966, forward strand.
TTTTATAGGAGTCCAAAATGAATTTCTTTGCTTCCTCTGAAAGTTGGTTTTCCTTTGAAAGTTCACAGTACATGTTTAATAAACTATTTGTAACACCAAGATTTAATTCGGTGCCAGAATTTCGCAAATATTCAACAAATGAATATACATAATCATATTCTTTCTGTGTTGTTATATATTTTATAATAACCGCATCAATATTCTTGTGTGTAATGGTGCCGTCCTTACTTAAAATATTGCTTTTCACTTGCGTCCAATTAGTCTCTTTCTTTTCTATGACTGATTTCAGGTACTGCACCTGCAAATTGTCTCTTGACGGAATAGCAACATTTGTACAATATCTTGGCAACAAACTTACACCTGTAAAAATAGAAATATATTACACCACTGCTTATACCTTATTATTTTATGCAATATTTGGTGCATAATTGGTGGATACATAACATACAGGTTAGGAAATAGAAATGTTAACATTGTTCATTATTTATATACACGAACTAAACATTTTTAGACGCAAGCTATTAAAGGTATAATAGTGTAATACTAACGTGCACTAGACAATATAAAAGAGCCGGTAAACAAATGATAACTTCTGATAAAGACTCTCATTTTCAAGTAATGGTAATAGTGCAATGATTTCAGACGGAAAACTGGTTTACAGCATAAATCGAACTTCTACAGTAATATCAACTTTCTTCTCAGTATTAATGAAAAATAAAATATGTAAATTTACTTTATCGAAAGCACATTACGCTATTCTCATGCTCATGCTCACTGTTATACAGTCCATTGCTTTATTTTATTAACTACATTTTATTTTGTTCCTTTTGCTGCCTCACAACAAAGTTGGGATGCACGAAATATCGAATGTTGGATAATATCGATAATATTAACGTGATATTATCGACATCAAAGCGATCAATATGTTCGATATTCGTCAACGAATAAGAAAATTATTATATCCAAAAAATTTATGAAATCAGATATTGTGCAAATAAACGTCTTTGTATTTGTCTTTGTCTTTGTCTTTGACATACAAAAAACATATTTACGGAAGCATTGATAATTTAAAAAAAAAATTATTTGGTAACTCTCCTTTCATGTCCTTTTTATTTATATCTAATTCTAACAACTTTTTGTAAAATTCGTAAATTATCGGTAGCATTACTTTGAAGCTGTCAATTATTAACTATCGATATTTTCAAGCCAATCCTTCGATATAAATATCGATAGTATCATATTTCTTTACATTAATGAAGCTTAATAACCTAGGAAATCTTTTTTACAGCCACCAAGTATATTTTACGTTTATCATAGTGGAAGCATAATTTGTTCATTATTAATTGTCATTTTGAACTAAAATATGAATACTAATATTATAAACATCAAGGAGATAAAGAAGGATATGGATATTATAGTTGAAGGTTGGGGAGTGACATACGCTAAGTACTCTTTTGCGCGGAAAATATGGAATTCTCACAGGGAAACACATTTTATTCAAATAATCACTAAAAATTTTCATAATAATGCTATGACGTATGAACTACATGCGGGCGAAGTAGCGGGTAACAGTTACTTATGTTATAATAAATAAAAAACGTAATCTTTTTTCTATTTTTTTTGTTGCTTCTAATATATTAAAGAAACTACTTACAGAACTTTTGTACGTGATTCAGAAAAATTATACAGAAATGCAACACTTTATAACACAAAAACACATTACAAGAAAATCGTATTAGTCTTAAATGTTTTTGATTAATTCCGATCATAGTACATCACTACTTATCTGTTACTAAAAACCCAACACTCAAAACGTCAAATTACTATCTAACTCTTCAAATAAAAATAGGCTATATGTGCTTTGCCTTGCTGCGGCTTTGCGTGGTTACGTGTATAAGTGTGTTCTATCCTTGATTTTCTGAATGTGACAAACATTTGAATGATCAGCTTTTGAAATAATAAGAAACAACTACTATTTATGTAGATATTAAATAGATATTAGATATTAAATACGAATACGAAAAGCTATTCTCTATTTTGTACTTTTAAATCTTACTTAGATCACGATGGAGAAAACTACAAAGATGCCCAAAGTGGCAAAGGTACTTGAATCATTTTATTTACTCTTTCTTTATTAACATGTTCAGAATGATTTACATACGATGTTTGTTTATATTTCAGGTTAAAAATAAAGCGCCGGCAGAAATACAAATAACGGCGGAACAGTTACTTAGAGAGGCTAAAGAGAGAGATTTGGAAATCTTACCACCACCGCCGAAGCAGAAGATCTCGGATCCGGAAGAATTACGAGATTATCAGCACCGTAAAAGGAAAGCTTTTGAGGATAATATACGCAAAAATAGAATGGTATGTAATTCAAAAGTTGCATTTGGTTATACATGCCATTATTAAGCCACAAGATTATACATGGATGTTCTGGCAAGCCCATCATTCAAATGAACATATAAAACAATTTTTTGTAGATATCTGTTTTGATTTTTCTTTATGTTAAACATTGCTATATTACTGTAGCTATAGACATTGCATTAAGAATTCAGATTGAAAACATAATCATGTTTATTTACTTTATTGTATAATTTCTATTGTCAAATCATCCTTTACTTATATTATATGCATAATGCATGTCTGTTCATTTCCCAATCAAGACATATATTTGTGTAACAAAAACTTGTTTGGTGTTTGGGTGCTAAATTCTCCCAATAGTAATAAGTCGTAGTATATGAACTTAAATTATCTCATAGACAATAAACTTTTCTGTGATCTGTTATGTTCCATTGGAGTAACCCCAAGCCTGTACAAATTTTTATATTTCATACTTTAAAAAGAATGACTATTTAACAAAACTTTAGTTATCTGTGTTATGAATATCGGCTTATGGTGCATGCATATAATTCATCAACATAACATTAAGATAATGATTTTCATTTACTTTAAGGTAATCGGAAATTGGCTCAAATATGCCCAATGGGAGGAATCTCAAAAGCAAGTACAGAGGGCTCGTTCTATTTATGAAAGGGCTCTAGATGTGGACCACAGAAATGTTACCCTTTGGTAGGTTTCATGATTTTCGTTTAATATGATAAACTGATATAGTTTCTTAAGTTATCATCATTTATACAATAATTTAAAATTTTAGCAGCCATATTTTTTGAGCAATAGTAATATTAATAAACATTATTTTATCTTATAGTATGTATATAATATATTTCCCGATGTATAATGAGATTGGTTAATTGAAGGAATGTATCATTATATATTTCAGGTTAAAATATACGGAGATGGAAATGCGCAACAGACAAGTGAACCATGCACGTAATTTGTGGGATAGAGCAGTCACAATACTGCCGAGAGTGTCACAATTTTGGTACAAATACACTTACATGGAAGAGATGCTGGAGAATATCGCAGGAGCCAGACAGGTAAAACTTTTTTTTTTTTTTTATATTGTACTTTGTTGGTCTTTTAATGAGTAAACAATGTAACATATGACTTATTTTAAAGGTATTTGAGAGATGGATGGAATGGCAACCGGATGAACAAGCTTGGCAAACATACATCAATTTTGAATTGAGATATAAGGAATTAGACAGAGCGAGACAGATATATGAGAGGTTTGTTATGGTACATCCTGATGTAAAACATTGGATCAAATATGCTAGATTTGAAGAAAACCATGGTTTTATAAATGGCGCAAGAAAAATATATGAAAGAGCAGTAGAATTTTTTGGTGATGAAGAGCTTGATGAAAGATTGTTTATAGCATTTGCGAAGTTTGAAGAAAATCAAAAGGAGCATGACAGGGCTCGAGTTATATATAAGTATGCTTTGGATCATATCCCTAAAGATAGAAACCAAGAACTGTATAAAGCTTATACTATACATGAAAAGAAATATGGTGATAGATCTGGTATTGAAGATGTTATAGTAAATAAGAGAAAGTATATGTATGAACAAGAAGTAATTGAGAATCCAACCAATTATGATGCATGGTTTGATTACATAAGACTTGTAGAGAATGAAGGAAATACTGAAGTTATAAGAGACACTTATGAAAGGGCAATAGCTAATGTACCACCGACAAAAGATAAACAATTTTGGAGAAGATATATCTATTTATGGATAAACTATGCATTATATGAAGAACTAGAAGCAGAAGACATAGACCGTACAAGACAAGTGTACAGGACTTGTTTGGAACTAATACCTCACAAAATATTTACATTTTCAAAAATTTGGTTAATGTATGCTCATTTAGAAGTCAGGTGTAAAAATCTAAAACAAGCTAGAAAAACATTAGGCATGGCTCTCGGGATGTGTCCAAGAGACAAATTATACAGAGGATACATTGACTTGGAGATCCAACTTCGAGAATTTGACAGATGTAGAATTTTGTATCAAAAATTTTTAGAATATGGGCCAGAAAATTGTGTAACTTGGATTAAGTTTGCTGAATTAGAAACCTTACTTGGTGATATAGACAGAGCAAGAGCTATTTATGAAATAGCTGTTGGTCAGGCCAGATTGGACATGCCCGAGCTTCTGTGGAAAAGCTATATAGATTTTGAAGTAACCCAAGGAGAAACTGAAAAAGCCAGGCAACTTTATGAAAGATTGCTTGAAAGGACTGTTCATGTCAAAGTGTGGCTTTCATATGCTAAATTTGAGTTAAATGCTGAAAACCCTGACAATATAAATGTTGAATTAGCTAGGCGTGTTTATGAAAGAGCAAATGATAGTTTAAGAAGTGCTGGTGAAAAAGAATCTAGGGTACTACTGTTAGAAGCATGGAAAGATTTTGAAACAGAAATAGCTGATGAAATAAAACTGGAAAAAGTACTTGCTAAAATGCCCAGAAGAGTCAAGAAGAGACAGAAGATTGTCAGTGAAAGTGGTGTTGAAGAGGGATGGGAAGAAGTGTTTGATTATATATTCCCAGAAGATGAAATGGTCAGACCTAACCTGAAATTGCTTGCAGCAGCGAAACAATGGCGTAAACAAAAGGAAGGAACAGAGCCTTCAGGTGACGAAGACGATCAAAGAGACAATCAAGAAAGTGAAGAGCAAAACCAGAATTCCGAAAAAAAGGCTAATGACAATGATGAAAGTACAAGCAATAATGACAATGATGAATAATACTTTTTAGTATAATCTGTATAAATATTGGATTCCTTCTTCTTTCCTTTATAAATCTTATTTTCATTTATAAATAATAGAAATTTGCATTTTTTTTTATCACAACCTGTTTTATGTGTTTTTTAATAAGAATTTTGACAATTTAGGTAAAAAAAATTATATGTTGGGAAATCATATACAGCAGGAGATAATAAATACATTTTTATTATTGTTTCATTCTTTAAAAAAACTACAGATGCTTCATTTTCAAATTACCAAAACTTATTGATGCTGTTATACATTTTGAATCATGTAAACATACTTTTTAAATTACAGAAATGTAAAACACTCATAAAAAGTACTTTATGTAGAACTTTCAGTTGAATTGTCAATAACATTTTAATCAACATCTTCAGGTCGCACCGGATGGGTTAATGGAACAACTGATTTTTTATTTACATCTCTCGAACAAGCTTTCCTCATATCTGAAATATAGTATAACACTTAGTTTTTAAATATTCTTCTAAGAAGTTTTGAATAAAAATTTAACTCACAATAACACAATTTTCTCAAAAGTTCACATAAAATGTCTGATTTTGTTTATTTTGTCATTTTAAATTTAGAAAAAAACAATTGTTACAAAAACATAATGTAAAACATAAAAAAACTTTACCATAAGCATCTTCATCGGGATCTCCGGAATAGTACTCCAGTACTGTCCGGTATACAATGTACCCAAGATTCTTGTACATTTTGATTGCTACTTTATTACTCACTCTCACAAATAGATCCACAAAGTAGGCCTTCTTTCTAAAATAATTAATTACAAACTAAAATCCATAAATAATATTTATATACAAGTTATTAAATTTACACAATGTGACAGATTAGTAGCTACTCATAAGTAATGAGGCTCCTGTAGTTTACACATGGTGAGTCACATTGGTGAAAAGTATGTTTCTATGAAGTTTCTTACTGCTTGCTATCTTAAGTTTTGTTATGCAATAACTCAAGACAAAGGGTATCCACTGTGTCCTGTCTGTAATACCTAATCCAGAAATGAAGAGTTATTTAGCAAATAATGGGATGAGGTATGTTGGGTGTTTCGTTTATGGACAATGTTCAAAACGAAAGATTTTACTGCAGAACTAAGGTACCTGACATAGCTTTGAGAATCGCTGAGCTGAAGGCGGAGGCCAGGCTTAATGGATCGACAAAATAATGTCACTTACTACAATGTGTAGGCAAACATCTACACACCTTTATCTTCTCTATAATATTCTATTAAGTGTGTGTAATCAAACATTGCAAACTTGACTTGTGTGGTGCAGACTATGGCATTAAACCTTATTATGAAAAAAGACTTGTGTGCAACAGTGGACTAACTAAAGGGTTGAAAACAAAAATTTTTTCATTACAGAAAATAATAATAACTACTCACTTTTCAGAAACATCCTCCAAAATGTTCATCAAGGTTGCAGCCAGACCTAAACGTCTGTAATCAGGGTTTACAGTCAAAGCAGTTACATGTCCATGCCAATTTTCACCATGACCCTCTGCTTTGCCCATGACTGAATAAACAAAATCATTATAAGACACTCAAAACACTACTATCTGATTATAAGAGCAGCAGATTGTAAACTATTTTAAAGGAGTCCATCCAGGATAGAAGCTTAACAGCTTTTAACCAACTTTATTCCCTTTCTAGACACTTAGAAGATTTCTGACAGACACTAATTTGCAATTTCAACAGACAGTTGGCCATATGTATTTTTTTTGTAGTGTACACAATAAATTAGGTAGCAATAAAATATTACTGTATCCCATTATTTCGCCGCTCGGTGATTCTGCAACTTGAAAGTATTCCGGCCAATGAGCTAAATATTGTGTGTAAAATGACAAGCCGTACGTTTCCGTTAATGGGTCCAAATTACTGTAAATATTTAACAAAATTTACTTAGGCTATTATTACAGAAGACAATTGTATTATAATACATTCAACTAAACAATGACTGCAGATACAAACACATTATTAAAAGTCAACATATCTTCACAAGTAAAAGGACGAATTGTTGTCATTTTGGAAAAGTATCTCTTCTTTACTATATTCTAACGAGTCAAGCGACTTGTGTGCGATTAAGGCAATTTTCTTTTATAAGGTAATAGAATAAAATAATTACTAAGGTTATATGTCATTCTGTCATTTTAGTCGCTTATAATTTGCTTTAGCAGTAACGTCACTGTCATGATGACATTTGAAATAACTAAGTATAGATATACGTTATTAACGTTTCAGTAGATAACGTCCCAACACATTATATTGTACAGTTCAAATAAAAAGTAACATCAATGTTTTTCGGTTAAGATTAATAATTATTAAACGTTTTAAAGAAATCGTTACTAATTTTTTTAAACATAAAGAAAAGCTAATGGACATATTTTGATGTACTATTTGAAGAAATAATTGCGTTAAGTTAAAACTAAATCATAGACAAATCGGACAAATAAAGAGAAAAAGATAATGTTACAAATTTTCTAACAGGAGCAGTATTTAAAATGAACTGTTATCATAGTTTTGTATAAATTACACGCTACATTTTAATATAACAATAAAAATCATATTTCAAAAATCCACAATGTAATTCTAATTTCCCTCTGGTCAGTTCGGAAAACAATATTAAGAGTTCTCTTTGTGTCAAACAGTGCGGCAAAGATTTCTCGTAAATGAGTATTGTAATTCCTGTAAATGTATATTGAGAACAAGAAGAACGTTACATGACTTAAAAAAAATTGTTGCTTTATTAAATTAAGACCTCAAATAGCGCTTGATAAATTATTGTCCATCAACTGACATCAATCGCTGTATAACGTTAATATTACAAATATTAATTTTGTCTATTGATAAGTTTGCTTTATTTCTCTATATATAAACGCTATTTCGTACTAATTTACATTAAATTTACATCTTTAGTTAATGATTTTTTATCTAATCTAACCTAAATTATTTCAAACAGATAGTTTATTTGGTTTTATTATTCTTATAATTGCCATATGAAATAATATCGTCTTCGTTTAGTAGCTATTATCCTACTCGTTTTACCACATGTCGAAAGGCATATTTATTACTCTTTTACAAGCTAAAAGCTCAAGTGGAGCGATCTATGGGCTTCTTGCAGTTTACCAACACGACAATGGCCGAATTGTCTGTATAAAATATTTTTTATTGGCTCATACAGCCAAACCTGCCATGTCTTTGGTTTTAAAAATGGCGTATACAAGCTTTTTGTTTGCCGGTTTACGCTGTTGAATGGATAGTTTTCAAGACCCCGCGCGTATTCGGGCGACACGTAAACGTCGTGAATATGAGAATAAAGTACATGTGTAGCTACATTAATCAACACCATGGACTCCGTGAACATATTTTTGTAGCGTTATGGTGAATTAGAATGGTGCCTGTGGTTCGACAAG
>DWEM01001729.1:0-13565 GCA_018245935.1 Agara belti belti
GGTCGTTATTTACGCGGGAAAATCTTTGTGACACATTGAATTCCACGCGGGCGGAGCCGCGGGCAAAGCTAGTATGTATATACATACGATATATTACTTAAGTAGATATTTTTATTACGACTATCTAGTCTAGTGTCTACAGAACAGACAAATGTCCTCATCACACAAATGTTTGTCCTGGGTGGGAATCGAACCCACGACCTCCAGTTTTGCAGGCACGGTGTCTAACCACTCGACCACGAGGCCAGTCAAGTTCTAGATTTAATTACGTTACGTTTTCACTAGCTACTTTATATTTCATCCGAAACTTAGCTTGGAAATATAGATAATGTCGTCCCTTACTTCACTCAAACTTTTAGGGATTGATTTGAAAAGATTAAACATCTTTTCAAATCAATCCCTAAAGCAGCCGATATCCTTTCCGAGGATTCAATTTATACCAATATTGTTAAATGTATTCGTTTCAGTGGTGTTAACCTATCTTTGTTTCCTACAGGATCCGATGTAATGACAATAGCTACATGAGCACACAATACTTGGAAATCTGTTTTTATATATTTTTGTTATATTACGATTCTCGTCACAGAAAATAATGGTCGCCAAAAATAACACTTTTTATTTCGTACCTTTAAAACTAGCGAACTATTAGACACATAGATATATATAACGTAACTATGCGGTATGGACAATTTTACAAGTCGTAAATTTTAAAGGCTCAAAACGAAACATAAAATATCGTTACCAAGTGTGCAAGAGCCTTAACTTGTACGAAACTTGCTGAAAGTTGTTCGCGAGTAACTTAATTCTCCCCAAAAGAACTTATGAGGGCCTTAGAAATTGTATCCCAAGAAAAATATATTTCCCTTTGAGGGAGGTGGTTGTATACATGATACGTGGTGCGGAGAATAGATTTATTTTGCATAAAGTTATACAAAATATGAAATTTCCCGTTTCCTGGATACGCGCGAGTGTCTTTACACTATAAAGACACCGAGAGGAGTTTATTTAAACTTAATATAAATACCTATTAATTTTTAACATATTATTTTCGTCATGTCAATTTTTGTACCTACTATACGTCAAAGGCATCTCTCGATCTAGAGGCGTGGAAAGTAAAACTGATTGCAACTAAGTTATCACTTATGTTATCAAACAGGTCGACAAAGGCTTTACGTGATACGAAACCTTTTTTCCATTTTTGCTCGGTAACTTCCGCGACAGAGTGAACCTCAGGTATTACAAGTCTTTTCACTATCAATGTTTAGTAGTGCGAAAATACAACCTCCTACACCAAACAAATAAGATACAGAACGAAGTAATATTATATTGTAAGCTTTTGCCCGCGACTTCGTCCCGCGCATATATTATTATACAAATGTTATTATACATATAAACCTACCTCTTCAATCACTCTACCTATTTAAAAAAACCGCATCAAATTCCTTTGCGAAGTTTTAAAGGTTTAAGCATACTATGTAGTGATACATAGATACTTTTATTACGCACAGAATAACAAACAAACGAGCTCAGCACACAAATGTTTGTGCTACTCGTAAGTGGGAATTGAACCCACGAGCTCCGGCTTCCACTTACCCGTTATCATTATTATTACATCACGCAAGTTTCGTAACGGGGTATGCAGAGTGTAAGTCCCTATCTATATAGAACTGACCCGCTCCTTCTACATTCATCATTCTGTTTCGAAGACTTGACTCCCAATATCTCACTTATTAGGGTCGAGCTAGACCGGTCTTGGTCTCCTTCGGCATCAACGTCCATCAAAGATCTAGATGACATACGAATATTTGAACCGTAGCGTAAATGAATAAACCTTTAATAAAGGTAGATAGGCCGAAATTGGCGGCCGTAGACGGTATTGGCAATAAATCACTACTAGTGCTGATAAATACTGCGTGCGGTCATACGTTAATATGTTTCTGATATTAATTATATTCCTGTATTTGGTTTTCGGGTGTAAATTTAACATAGATACCGCTAGCGCGGCGACCGCTAATGAGTGCGACAGCGGCGCCGCGCGGCCGCTGCGGTGGGCGCGCGAACTAATTTGCTACAGTGATGAATTGCCGACCGAGGCTTGTGCTCTCACGATGCTCGCTTGCCTGCTGTCTAATGAACATTTCTAATTGATATTACCGTAAATGCACCGATTGTTATTATGAAACCATCACGCTAGGTCTGCAACGGAATAGGCAGAGGGCACAAAACGAAAAATATATCTTTCTTTACAGACCTGACGTGTTTCTTCTGCAATTTATCGTCCATTCATAAATTCACGCTGATTAAAAAAAAAATTATTTTCCTTCAGATAATAAATTGAAGCGCTTTCGTACCTGGGGTTAGGCGATGAGAATCAAATATACCATTGGGCTTAATCTAAGACGGTCGGTCACACAGATTGAAATTCTCACGAAACATTCGTAGACATTAGCTGTTTAGCCGGTTTTGCGGCAATTTGCTTGCCGCGGGACCACCGCGCTGAATACTAAGGCTCGGTTCCCCGCGATAAGGCATTTATTAAGCTCACATAAACATACCCACTCAGAAGAGGCTTCGATTACAATTTAAATGAAAGAAATCGAATATTCTCCGGAATGACAAATTGAAGAGGCTCGGTTGAGCTTTATTATCATTATTATTGTTATACAATCGCGCCAGGTCCTTCATAAGGTAGACAGAGAGCACCGAATAGTTAATATTTGAATCATTTCACATCTGATGTGCTTTTTCTACGTCCATCGTACTTGCGTACAAGCCGTTCTTATTTTTACGTAATTAGATTATGGATAATTCAAAATGGTAAAGTTCAGACCAGTTTGTCTGTTTATTGATTTAACTAGGTGCTGTTTAAACATGCAGTCGAGAAGGCCAGGTTAAGAACATCTCTAGTAGACGGGCCTGCATTACTACTGACGAAAGCAGAACAAGCGTAAAAAATTTTTCAGGGCCGTAACCGATGGCAATATTTAATCTCTGCCTATCTTTAATAGAATTAGGCATGAGTGTAATTATACATATGGACATATTTAAGACATACAGATCAAGTTATATGCAAACTGCAAGTTATAACACATCCTAACATATTTTTTTTGTTTTCTTTCGTCTTACAAATTAATACTGGCACTCATTGTAAAAAAAAAAAATATTCAATACATTCCCATTAGAGTACACACTAGCTGCAATTCTAAATTCAAACGATTTTTACGCAAAGATTAAAAATAAACACATCGGTACAGATTAAAAATATATTTAGCGGGAATAACAATAAATCGTGCGATAAAAGCTTGCCATGTTTGTTTATGCGCACATCAACGTCCGCTGAGTCTGTCAAATAATAAAAAAATTAAGCCACATTCACACTGTACCCAATTTAGAACATTAATGAGCTAGTGTCTTGCAATTTTTGAGAATCACTACCGCTTGCTATCACCGTATATCTGAATTTACACCATCATCTATCTGTAGAAACCGAGACGGGATAATTGAAGTGCATCATGAAACAAATTTATTCTAATTCTTGTGGGTAGATTTTCAGATAGATACTTCACCTACACATCGTATGACATTTTGAATTCAATATTTTTTATGATCTGAGTACCTATTGCAGATTTCCTATGTTCAGAAATCTATTGCAAAAGCAAATGAGATGCTTAAAACGTCGTCGACAAATTGTTGTCTAATTTTTTATTATTAGGTTTTAAGAGTTTTGAACAGAGAATATTATTTTTGTCGATGCAAATCGCATTGAATTTAGCTCGCTGTTGTAAATGAAGCACAAAGCGCATCGAGCAAGCCAAGCTCATAATTGGAATGGTCGTCGGATTAAACGCGCAAACAAACGCGAATCGCGCGCTAAATCCAAAATAAATTGAGTAAGGAATGCTCGGCTCGGGGTTTTAAGGACCGCGATTAAAAAAATAACTTTGTTAAGGGTCTATATGAGCAGTGCTTACCGATTGCAGATTATGTACAGAAAAAAGCGTAAAGCGCTAGTTACTACTCCAAGAGAAATGCTTACCTACTAAAAAAAATATTCTTGTTGGATTTAGCTGATTGTTTAAAAATTATCATAGCGTTTTTTTTATATTATTATCCAAATGATTTATCTCTTCGTTCTTTTTTTCCATTACCATTATTTGTATAAAATTTGAATGAGACATTAAATTTGTAGAAATTCCATAGAGTTGCGAGCCATAGACAATTGACGTGCGCCCGCCACATACGGGGTGTCGGGTCGAGCGAGCGTCCCGTTACATTCTACGGCCATTTGTCAAACTAATGACGCGAGAATCTGCATTTTAAACGTACGTAACATTACATGTACATATATAGCTTTCTATAATGAGAAAAAAATTAAATTTAAGTTAAAAGACAAATTTAATGATTCTTTTTAGTCACATAATTGTCATCATCACAAAGCTCGCTGAAAGTAAGAACTAGCGAAAAGCATTTCATTACGACGTGCAATGTACAAGTAGTTAGCTTTCATTTATAAGATTACATAGTTAGATCGCGGGGAGCCGGCGGTGACCGACACAGGCTATCCGCACTTTATCAATCGAATTCACATTTTTAATGGCCGTCTCGCGTGTCCCACACTCAAATTAGCGTAGGTTAATCGCGGTGTCGCAATCGGAAACGGCCGAAGCGCGGTTTTTATTTTGAAAAAATACAAAAAAAAAAACAAAAAAAACACCAATGCCCAAGATAACGTTGCCGATTGTGCCGCCATGCTTTTTAGTGTAATTTAATACCGCGTACTGGTAACACAGAAAAAGTTGTGTAATCTGTTACTATTAGTTTTAAAGGTTACACCCTTTTTTGGTAAAGTTTTTAATGAGCAAATATATCAGTTGCGTTACAGAAACAAACTTTCACATTAAACTACTCAACGTTATAATTGCAGAAGTTTAATTTAAATCTCAAAACGAACATTAAGAAAATACATTTGTGGATTTCTAAACAACTATAATGTCGTGTTTAAAAATAAACCGCAACAAGCTTGCCAACTTAACGAATACGATATTCAAATTTGGAACAACAAAACAATATGCTAAGCGCTCGTTCACAATTGGCAGCCCTGTCGAGCGTGGAGCGTAATTTATCACGTCTCAAGGAACGAATGAAATAGATAAACACGTGATCGAAGACGCTCTCAAGTCTACCTTTGCCTATCAAAGTTTCCGATATCTTTTAAAACTCAGCGCCATTTTGAGAGATACATTATTTTAATGGATGCGGCGAGCCGATAGTGTTTGTGGTGTGTCTACCTGTAGCACAGTGACGCGTATGAAATATTAAGTGCCTATCCGTTCATTCAATACGGAAATAGGCGTTGAATTTTACATCGCCCGACTGTGTTGCACCCGGGAAATGAATTGATGAATATTGGAAAATGTCGACTCAAATCTATGCTCATCATTTGTATCTACAACGTATTCGCCTTTCAAGTCATCAAAAAGATATAGAGTAATTGCTTAAGCAATTTTTTAAGTTGAATAAAATCATTATATTATGTTAATAGAATGGAACTGTTTAAGGCAATCGCCAAAAAGATTTTTCAGCCGTTCGTCCTTCTATGACCATTTACCGTTAGGTCACCCTTAGCACCCATACGATAAAAAACATTTCAGTGATATTAGCGCTGTGGAATATTCACTCGAAATAATTTGTATGTGGGTGGGTTTGTATCCTAGAAACGGGTGGGATGTCCGCGATTTGTTGCCAGTATCGCCAATAAGGAATCGTACATGCAATTTACATCGCAAATTGGATAAGGATCCCAACATTAACAAATAAATTGGAGGACCAGATAACAGTGACAATTCGTTTCGTCCCGCTCTTGTTATGTCATATTATACGAGTATATAAAAGAGGACGGTGACGGACTGACTGACCCACAGATTAACGCTCAGCCGAAATAGCTGAACGTAGACTTGAAATTTTCCATGCGTTCCTTATATAACGTAAATTAAGGAAGGAATTTTGGAATTTCCCTCCCTAAAAATGGTAAACTAGGGGTTGAAAGATTGCACGAAAATTCATCAGTTTGGATGTTAGACGCCTAAAAGTTTAGACTTACGTACTCGGTTAACGAAGTAAATTAATACATGTATTCGTTTTTGGAAATCCAATTTCTGCGCGAGCAACACCGCGACGGAAAAGCTAGTACAAATATATAATCAGACCCCGTTGGCCAAAACAATTTGGAGGGCAACAGTATTATAGTAAATTAAGTACACTTTATAGTGTAGTGTAACAAACATTTTTCACGAAACTAATTTGACGTTCAATCAGATATGTGACGTAACAGTGCGTTTGATGCCAAAAGTATAACTCGCGTTCGTATTAACTCGCTTTCGGGCGGCTGAAGGTCGGATCGTGGATTATGAGCTGAACGCAGATGGAGATGCGTGGCTACAGAGGAACTTTATTGGAATTCCATTTTTGAAATCGAGAATTCCACTTTTGGAAATTAAGTAATCAGTTGACTGTCTCTAGAGAATTGTAGTGAAATTTTTGTTTAAAACGCTTCAAGTGTTCCCCTGTGGTCTGGGCGTAATGTAAATGGACTATAATTTACTTGACTTTACGTGAAAATTGTTTGTAGTAAGTAGTAAAATTAATGTTATCACTGAAGTTAGTAGTATATCAACTAGTAGTTAAATGAATCGAAAAAATAAAAATCACTTCACTCTATATGATATTACAGTTACTTTTGTATATTCCAAATACGAGCGGTGACCACTAGCGCCATCTGTCAACGCACGACGAATGTTATTTCCAATTTCCGAGCGTTCTAATTACAAATAAAGTGTCACGTTAGAACGAGTGACGCGCGGCCCGCGATGAGATGCGTCGATAAAGCGACAACGCCGTCGTCAGCATCAATCATGTCACAATTAAGCTTTTAAACGACTTGGAGATTTATTGTCGTCCGCGGGCGATTTATAAAGCGGGTAATTAAACAAAAAAAAATTGTTAGGCGTTTCGCTGCCAGCGATTTTTTTATCTTTGTGCAATAGCGAATGAACATGTATTAAAATGCAAGAGGTATTCATTATGTGTTATTTTGACATTGACTCGTCACCAAAGGTAACTATATTAAATGCATACCTGCCCCATGACGTCATACTATACGTCGTAGGCAGATGATGGTCACAAAAATACGAACATATTTTTGAGATATCTAGTTTCCAGTTCATTATTATTTTAAGCAATAAATATGTGTGTTTGTTTATTGATATTGTGTGTGTTTATACACACGCGGTTCTGGTATTTAATCTTACCTTTAAATTATTTTTTAAAATATCGATCTTGCTTTTTTTACAATATTAATTTATCTCTTATATGTATAATGGTTACACACACACACATAATGCCCACAATATTAAAATTTGTCTTCTCTGTGTGTGCGTAATTAATTTTCGTGAACAATTAAAAAAAAAATCGACCATTGAGCGCTCAGAAGCGTTCCGTTCCACACTGCACCACGTAAGTGACCGTATTCCTGGAATCATATATCCAGATGATTCGTGTCGATACGTGAAACAAAGGCTGTAAATAAGGCTCAAGCTCAAGCGAGACCATTAGAGGCCCTTAGCGAAGGGCGAGAGATGCCGGCGCAGATCTCCTGGATGCCAGCGTGAAATCACCCAGTTATAATAGGACCATTTGGGTGCGGTAAGTGACAATTGCTTTGTATACACATTCTTAGGATCCCTGTTTGTTACAATTGTATACGTTAAGTGGTAACAAATCTTGATCCGCGCCTCTAAGAATTTATTTGTGTTTGTTTGATTAAATGTTTTTGGTTTTAACTATAAAGAAAACTTTAATTCGCCATATTATTCTCTGCGATGTCTGATGTCTACTGGCCAAACTTGAATTGCCTTTAAGAATCTTGAGGCTGATAAAAGAAAGCAAATAGGAAAACAGGATTTTTTTAAAATAAACAATTAATTGAATTGTTATAATTCGGTAGGTTCAAGTGCAATTGAAATATTTCAAATATCGTGTTTTTTTTGTTCCCGTTTTTGTCCTGTTTTCTCCCGTGAGAATAGTGGCAACACCAGTCGCAAGTCCGGTCACACTATCCGAACGCATCAACAGAACGAACGCATCCGTTGCAAAATCTCGACAATGCTCCTTTTTCAAATAATATCCGATTATTTACTTTTGTAAATATTGGGCAGTAAATGGATGTACATTTACGTGAGACCCGTTCTATACTATCATTTAAAAGGGAAACAAATAAAAGAAACAGCAAAGATAGATATCAATGTCACAAAGATACTAATGTAAGATACATTTTTCGTGAGCTATGAGTACAAAGGAAAACTGGCATCAATCTCTATAAAGTGCAAAAGTCGAAGAGCAGAATTTCGAGAAAGTTCTGGTAAAGCAGTAATGCCAACTATGAAATACTAACTTGCATCTAGTCTAGTGGATTGTGTAAAGTTGGCAACGCTTTTGACCTCACCGTTGTAACTGTTGGAGCGAGGTAACCGAGCGATCTTCATTTCAAACCGGAACCTTATTTCGGCGTCTTACGAAACTAACTTTTTAAATGGCACACAATCGACGGTGTTCCATCATTATGCCAATGACAAGTTATCAGTTACATTTCGTAGTCAAATCGAGTATTTCAGAAACATTATTAAAAATCGTAGACATCAATACATATAAATAAAATTGAAGTGTCCGTGTTTTCTCAAGTGCTTATAGTTATTTACACGACACTAAAACACAAGCAAGCTTTCTGAAATTTTTTATCTGTCTGTTTGTTAGGGCTAATATCTGGAACGGCTAAATCGATACTAATGGGACTTTTACTGGAAGATAGATGAGGTTATAGAGCAACATATAGGCTACGTTTTATCGCCTAAATTCCCATGGGATCGAAATCTACGCGGGTAACACCATGGGGCACAGCTAGTATTAAATGTAAATGGATATAGCGGTCACGACGGATTATGGCCGTGTGATGTTATCGCGAGGTTTTACGCAGTTTTATGTTAAGTACGACACATATTAATTGTTTTGCCGTTTCACAACGTTTTCTAGCTATGAAAAATTTGATTCTTGTCTCGATTATAACGACGGCTAACCAGTTTTGTGGATTGACAGAATTCTAGTAATGGACGCACATTAATCAAGATAGGTAGGTGCACACGGAATTTTATATTTCGAAATAAAAAAAATGCATATTAATGTATGTTTTTGTGAAATCGTACGTGTCAAAAGATCGTTATCTAGCGTAATTTAATTTAAAAACGCGACGAATGACGAATATACAATTATAAAATGACGTTTCATTTAATTTCATGCGAGCGGAATCGAAACGCGAATCGGGTACTTTTATTGCGTAAAATTAACAGCGCGGGCGATAATGCAATCATGCAGTAACGGAACGCGAGCGGATGTGACCGCGCGTCTTTCTGTCACAATTAATTTCCGGGCGTTGGAATTGGCGCGAAAACTGTCGCGGCGCGGGGCCATGGCGGGAATTTTAATTACGCACCCGTATTCCGAATACCAATGTCGTCTTGTTTAAATTAAATATAAATTATACGCTCCTAGACCCCGCTGCTCGCCTGGTATTGCGAACTGGCGAGTAACAAATAAACAGTGGAATTAAGAAGCTTCTCTCATACTTGGAGGGACACGATTCTAAAACGTAAACTCGTTTCAACAAACGTTGAAAATCAAATATTAATTTTAGTTACAGATAACATTTGATTTGCACTACAATATATCTGGTCTTCGGAACGAGGAAAAGATAAATTTCCCAATGAAGTCCTGCAAATAAATTGTTATGAACTACTAAAAACGCTTTTCGAATCCAAATGTCAAGCTTAAACAAAATTAACTACTAGAGTCACACAATTTCTTGCGAGACCATTAAAGTTTCGAAACAGCGAGCTAAGGAGTGGCAAAACTTATTAATTTCATAATAAAACTCCGCAAATAGAAACTCCAAACGTAATTAGAGGGCAGATGAGGAGCCCGCGACGCAGACGGGTGCACTTCTTACGGCGTTTAACAAACTTTGATAAAAAGATTAAGTATGACAGTTTGAAATATAGCCACCGCAGACGGTGGAAAAAAAATAACAGTGCAAAACTTTATCGGGCGGGGCCGGGCTCCATTGTTGGCGAGTACGGCGAGTTAATTTCGAAAGAAACAGGCGAGGCGCAGGTGCGCCAAAGCCCGTTGTATTAAGTCTAATGCCAACGTATGACTGCGTCACGGGACGCAGCTGAGTTTGCGGGCGAAGTTGAAGCGTCTCCCGCGAGCCGGGCTCCGAACAAATCCGAACGCAGATTATGACGTCTCGCCGTCTCTGTGACAATCCGAACGCACCCATTGCGCGTCTGTACAGAAACGGCGCCATTACCGACCGGCTTTAATTGTAAATTATTGCCCGGGCGACGCTCGTTCGGCCCGACGTTAGCTATTAACATAATTGTTTCAAAAGAAACGCAAGTAAACGATCTACTAGAGATCGTAGTAAAGATATTTAATGTAATTAAGAGGTGTATTTGCATAGCGATGCGACCGCGTGACATTTCGTGGGCTCGCCATTTTGTTTTTTTTTATCTCCTCGCTCCTCGCTTATCATCTTCTTAGAAAATATGGGGGCGGTGTCCATTAGTTAGATGTAATGTTTTTGTTTTATTGCCGTCTCGTTGTGCCGGTTTCACGTGTGTATTGAGCGCGTCGAAGGCTCTAAATATGCATTTTGATGCGTCGAAACGACCGTCATTATCGTTCGAGGAGTTGTAACTTTTCGTTTATTGCTTGTATTACACACAGTTTGAACGTGAAGTTGTGCAATAATTGTCCACTATTTTTAATTGGAGCATTTTCATTTTTACGATCTTAATAATCAACTCACAAACGGCTATTGAATTTTATTAACCGCCATAACTACGATAATAACGATATGCGACGCGTTAAAAGCTAACAATAATTTATAGTGATAACATTTAATTGTAATAGCCCAAGAAACGTGTCTAATTTAAACTTCCATCCCCGTGACGAGGCGACGGAACCATCGAGATTACAAGTTAACTTTTCCGATCACAACAGCATAGACAAAGGTTTAAATTATACACGGGTGGATTGGCACAGACGGATTTACCCTTTGACAATCGCCGAGCGAGTTGGGGTGACAAATTGTTGTCTGCTATTTCGTTTACATTGCACTTTCGGTCGGTTTATCTGCTTACTTATTCATCAAAACGTAATGCCATTCATGATCGAGCCATTTCGCTGATTAAAAACAATGTTCCCCGACGACGGTGGAGACTCGTTAAGTTTCACTTTAAATTTGTCTATGGTTGCGTCCGGTGGTGCGTTTTAAAAAAAATAAATATTCTCATTTTAAAATTAGAACAAGAGGTAATTAAGGCGGGAAGGTGGCGGAATATTAGAAGTTGGGAGTAGTGGCCGGAGGGCTAATCTAAATAAGCCGGGACCATAATTCAAAACAAGAGGAGTGCTGATAAGAAAGTTTCATTACCCAAATGGTGAATTTAAAACCGGGCTTAATCAGGTTTATGGAGGTTTATCCGAAATCAAGCGGGCCGGCCATGGCTCACGCCACCTGTGTGTTTAGGCGCGGGATTACTTTGCGAAATTTTCGTAAATATTACACGTTGGATTCATTTCGCTTCGTTCGGCGAAATTAAAGTCACGAATTACAAACACCGTCCATACAACATTTTCCGATTAATTACGCGGCTGTTTAGGCTTGTAACGATTTGCAATTTTTATATTTACGTATTTCACAACGCAGCACTAATTTAATTTAACTTACACCGATGTACTGTTTGATGTGTAAAACACAACATAATATTTTAAATTCTAATTCAAAAAGCGATTTGCGTAATACCCTGGCGTATTCAAAAGCACATACAATTAAATAATAGGATTGTTTGTTTGTGCGTTTCGTTTAACTAAGCCGTATTGCGCGCCTGCCCGCGGTACCAGGCCGGCATGAGCGGCAGGAGGGCCCTAACCCCTTCGTTTGATAAATGGCCAATTACAGCCCGCTCCGGCCCTTCTGTAGCTTGTTGCCTATTTTGAATTGCTTTTGCTTTTTCGTTTAGATTAATATCTAAATAGGATAGATACGGATCCCGCTTAGCTATCTACGTTGTTTTTAAACGTAAATTTTCGGGACCTCTCCCTCTTTGTTCCGTCCCGCTTTTTCGCGGCTATTGTTCTAGGTCTTAAGAGTCTTTGTTCACGATAGTACAGCTCTTTGTAAGGCGGCAATGTCTGTTGATTATGAGGCCCTGGAGTCCGTGGTTTTTAAGATACGCTCTTTATGTTTGAAATATCTGTTGGAGTGGCGGATGAGATATTTTTTTGAATGGGTTTTTTTGAACAGTATTTCACGGAAATTAAAAAAGTATCTAGATTACTCGCAGTCGTTATCTGACGGAAGTTGACGATCCGAGGAATGAAGTTGACACCGGAAAGACTCCAGAAACGGATTAATTTAAAATCAAAATAGAAAATCAATCCCGATTAAATTTAATGTACATATAATAGTTTTTTGTTAGAATAGAAAATATTTTATTTGTTAATCAATTTTATAACGTGAAATTAAATAAAATTCGCTAAGTAAAATCGAAAAGCCATCCAGCCCGCGTACTTAACGCCGCACCCCCAAAGGGTTGGCGAAAATTTTTATATCATTTAAGGGTCTCAGGTGCTAATATTCGTGAATTCTTAAACTCGTGTCATTAGTTGATAAGGGTGCGCACCCTTTGTTTATTTCTCTCTATCCGGGGAGTACCAGAGGACCATAATTGCAGCATCGAATAAAAAATAAATGAAAAATCCATCCATCCATCCGGGGTGGGATTATTTTCATTTTGCTTTATTTGTCTGAAGCTCGGATTGTGAGGTACCTCCGTGTCCCATCGATCGTCAATTGTTATGTTATTCTGTCTCTCTTTCGATTATAATGATATCAATTTATTAGAGATTGTAAGAGATTAAAATTGCCCTTAACATTGCGCGTATGACAACAATTCTCAAAACCGCTATAAATTTTCAATCGCTGGTGATATTTTAATAGTTATTGTCAGGTTTTGTTGTTTTTTAACGGAGTTTTAAAGCATGTAGGTTTTATTCTATATGGTTCGAGAGGTATTCCATTTTTAAAAGGCACACAACTTTGATTATCCATATGAGGAATGTGTCAACTATTGAAGTTTAAATCCTCGTTAAGGGAAACTGATATCTAATCGACTTTACTCATTTATAGTATTTGTTAGCTTTGATTTCAATATCTGATGCACGAAGATGGACGTGGGTTCGATTTCCGTTCCGGAAAACTTGCAAACGTTAATTATTAGCAAGGAGTGTTTGTAAATCTTGGTTGTCATTTGTCTATGTCACGCGGATTTTTAGTGTAGGGCTATGCCTAAGTGACATTTTGTTTATTTATTTTGCTGATTTTATAATTACAGCTTAACTGAAGCATAGACAATAAAACTGAAAACTTGACGGGTCGCTTTGACAACCAA
>DWEM01001730.1:0-13559 GCA_018245935.1 Agara belti belti
GGGTGTGTGAAGCCTACCAATCTGCACTTGGCCAGCATAGAATATGACCTAACTGCCTCGCATTATGAGAGAACACCCGGTCCAGCAGTGGACCAACCAATAAAAGGGTCAGGAAAAAAAATTACAAAGTGAGAGTTCACAACGTACTTGGACGTCTCCGGCAGGCCGGCGCTGAGCTCGAGGAACACGGAGAGGTAGTTGCCGCGCACCACGCCGTTCCCGTCCGGGTACACCTTGAGCCGCCAGCACAGCCCGTTCACGTGCAGCGGCGCCGAGTACACGGGCGCGGCCGCGTGCTGCAGCTGCGTGAAGTTCACCAGCGGGAACGTGCTGCTGTCGTAGCTCGGCACGATTTCACTGCGCACATCCCATATATAGACATTATTTATCAAGCATTTACCGGCTTTGACTGGGCCCCTGTGTCATGGTCAGAGAACCTGATGTATACATAGAAAAAATACAAGTATTATTATCGGGTGTCCGTTAACTATAATACACACATTTAATTGTCTAATTTGGGGCAATAAATAATTATAAGTTGACAGATTCCAATTAAAATCAAGAAGAAACCAATCAGTCGCCACTTGCCTGTGGAAATCGGCCGGTACCGGTGCGCTCACGAAACTGGCCATTGGTTTCTTGCGAATCTGATGAATCATCTTCGAGAGGTCGCTGGTTTTCGCGATCAATTCGGATCTGGAAAATATAAAACACTCTCATGAATCCACAACGACAACAAATGTAAACGTGGGGTCTTTATTAATTGGTTTACAAACTCAGACAAAGTAATATTGCTTTTAAAGTGAAATTTTTTACATTTACCAAATTCTGTAGAGAGTTGACTGGATAAACTTTATTCATTACAGATCGTTGTATGACGAAGAGAACAGTAAAAGTTCACATTTGCGGAAAAAATAAATTTACAAACTCACCGGGTACTCGTGTGCATGTGGTGCTCGATCTCTTGCAGCGCATGCTCAAGTTGCTCAGTCTCCTGAGTGAGGCTGTTCTTCTGGCCCATGAGTGTAAGCAGCTTGGCCTTCAGCGCAGAGTCCAAGCGGGAGATCATAAGCTCCACGGCGTTGCGTATTTCGCGAACGCGCTCGTCCTTCGCGGCGCGCACGGATTCCACGTTACGCTCCTGCGTAGAATACAAGTAGAAATATTACTCATAACAATACTTAAATTGTCTGTGCTTAAAGCACTAGGTTGTAAGAATCTTATACAACAGTTCTAAATACTATGAATGACCTCAAGTAGGCTCATTTGATACTAGCTTTTGCCCGCGGCTTCGTCCCGCCCCCGCCCCCGCAATCCCCGTTGGGGTTGGAATTTCATAAAACCGGGTCTTAGCTGATCTCTACTTAGCGAAAGAAGTATTCCTGCCAAATTTCAAGTCTCTAAGCCATATATGTAGTTCCAGAGATATCTTGATGAGTCACTATATACATAGAAAACCTCATTATATATTATAGATATAGATTGGATGCAGACATATTGCTTTCACCATTTACCATCAGTTGACCTACCTGTTTGCTTATAACATATAAGAAATCCTATAAGAAATCCTTTATAAGAAATCCTAATACGCTTTTTAAACAAAGCTATTATTGAATGACATAATATATTTGGCTTACCACATCTTGTACAAGGCTGATTAACTCCATTAGTCTACGGCGCAGCTGGCAGACCTCGTCTCTGATCTGTGTCACGTGTTGCTCGTACACCTCCTCTAGAGGTTTGAAGCTGTGCCCGGAGTGCGTGCCACCCCACAAGGCGCACTGATGGCAAATGCACCGACGGCAAGTCCAGCAATACACTGACAGTTTCTCTTGATGGCTTGGACACCTTTTTCCAATGAAATTCACACTTTATTTAACATATGTAAATATCAATTAGAAAATAAACTGCTACAAATATCACTGTATATTTTAAAAAACGCAATTAAAAGTAATGCAAATGTCACCAAAATTAAAAATGATAAAAGTGGAAAAGCAATGATTAATAAATGTATTGAATAATATATACTGTATTTGCATCTACAAATTCTCATTTAGTTGAACTGGCCACTTATGTTCATTATCTTTCAAAAACAATAACTTGTTTCTTTGGATATTCTTTTCCCTCTCATTTATCAATTGTCAGCATCATATCATGTTGTCAATTTGTTTTCGATGTTTTCGATACTACATGGGAACATTATATGGGTCGCCTGAGGAAGCACCACAAGCATTAGCTATTTTCACATCACTCCTACTTTTTAATGATCACATTTTTAACACACAAATTAACGTTTTATAAGAAAATACGAGATATTATTTTTTTAACGCTATTAGATACACAATATTTCTCAATAATTAATAGAGCAAAAATCATTTTTGTACAAAGAAATTAAAATTATGGAAATAATAATTAGATCACCTGTCTCTAATATTATCTCTATGGAGTGCTGAGGTAGTCTGCATGGTTTCTATTTGCTGAGTGACCTCTTCTACCCAGCGGCAGTTGACCAACTCGTGAAGGTGTAGGGAGGCACGGCAATGCGGGCACTGCGATCTCTGCTCAGTCAGCCACCGCCGTACACAAGAATAGCAGCACAACTTCGAACAGTGAGGGCACAAGTGGGCGTCCACCAGCTTTTCCATACAGATAAAACATCGAAACACCTCCGCCAGAGTCTGCAATATGCATATATATTTCCTATAAAACTGGATAATCAATTATGTGAACTACATATATAACCGCCAACGGTATGTAGGCCAAATTAACTTACCTCGACGACCTGTTCCTCGCCTGTCCCCGCTGTGCTAGCTCCAGATTTGTCTCCACGCGTAGCCATGATAGTTATTGCTCGCCAATTTAGATTTAGGACGCGTGTCTCACCATAATTTAGATAGTTTATACGGATCTAAAAAGCAATAGTACATGTTTCACAACACCAGCGTCAACAAGAAATCAGCTACTTCCGTATTCGAATCCTAATTGAACCAAAATAAAAACAAAAAATCAGTGTTACTGCTTCAAATCACGGATTTCCCAAAAAAAAATGATTTTGAATAAACAGAAACCACTTTTATATTAAGCCTTTCATTAGAAAAGAAAGTTTTTTAAACTTCATATCAATTTATATCTAAACCTTACAGCAGGTTTAAAATAATACAGGAGGACACACCTTTAATAAATAATTTTAAAGCTGTACCTATATAGCTTCTTAGCTTCCATTTTATCTAATGTATATATGCTCTTTTACCCATTCAATGGGCAGATTATTGATTTCTGACGATTATTGCCAGTTGTCTCAGTGTACAAAAATAATAATCGGCTGTAGAAGTTTAAAAATGTAGCAGATGTGGTTATTTTTTTTTTAATTTCTGCTAAGTGACCATAATATAAATTCCGGATTAATATGCCTGGAGTTAGATTTTTACCGTAATAATTATATTACCGATTTATCCAAACAATTAAAAATATGTGGCTTGCTAGCTAGTACTTGCTAGCTTAACGTAAAACTATCATAGAATCTTATAAGTATTTATCAATTTAAAACAGAAATTGTATTTATAAATGTTCCACTTTTATTTTATTTTAAAATACAGAGATAATCAGTACGACTTTTAGTCAATATGTCATATGAAAAGTGACGTCCGTATTACGTCCTTCAGCCTTCAATCGGGTTACCTAAATAACCTCACTATTTTGATTTGGCGCTTTGAATACTATTGTTTTTTTTATTAAATAAAAGGAAAAAATACTTAACATTTATTGAAGGACAAAAGACAAATAATAAGTAAGTACAATAAATCCATATAAAACCTAAAATTAAAAAATACTACTATTCTCCTTAGGTTTACTTGTATCGGGCTTGTTGGCGTATGTACTACAATGTTATCAATTTTTATCATTTATTACAATGTGTATAATGATACTAAAATCCCATCAATAATTTATATAAACGTGAACGGTATAAAATAATACTTCTGAACTGATTTGCTGTTGCATATGTAAGCCTGTTTTTAAGACTCATTAAAATTTGAGTCCGAGTAATTATCTGGTCCCTAAACAGTGTGTTAGTAGTAAAACAAGTATACATTGTGTTCAATTCTACGCCATCGCTCCGACTATTTTTATCACAGCAGTTGTTATTAAAATAATTTGTATTTTGTATGGAAGGGCGTGAGTACTTGTGACTATTTCTGTGCTCAGGATTAGCGACGCAATTACTACCTACTGCATTAAACGTAAAATTATTAAATGAACTAACATTGACGGTTGTATTCTGGCAGCCCCTTTACTAATAAACTTATTAAGTAACACTAAGTACTAAGTAAGTGTTATCAATTAATATTAATTGAACTAATTGACACTAACAGTTCTCATTCCCATCAACTGCAGACATCTATGAATGGCAGTAGATATTTGTCAGTACCCAGTAGTTTGCTACTCTCTTCACATAAGTAACAAAGAATTGTTTGTCTCTTTATTTCAGCATGTTAATATAAAGCACAACCTGGAGTCCCGCTATGTCCTACCTAAAGGTGCTGCACTGCAGTATATGTTTGAAAAACGGTCCTGTTGGCCGGTCCTCCAAATCTGCACTAATTAAAATTGAAGTAAGTATACATTCATAGTACCTGCAAATATAAATATATGTCTAGTACAATTACGTTTTTTTTTTGTTTTATGGTAAATTATTGTTGGTTTGTTGTTCATATTTTTACAGACATAGTAAACAGCAAATGGACCACAAAATCCATTTATAAATATCCTATCTCAACTTGAACTGACTCTATGTCTCAAGATATTTAATTGTCTGTGTCCTTAATAGTATGTCTACCGAGGTATACATATAAGGGAATATTAATAAATAGACATTGGTGATTGGAAAACAATGTCCTGAATAATCTTGTCTTTTATTAGAAGTAGGTGCATTGCTTTACTTCCACTGTTTCAAGATTAAGTTTCTAGATTTCATAAATATGTGATTGACGTTTCAGAATGTTTGGTCATTACAAAAACTGGCCAGCATATCAACATCACCATGTTGGAAAAGCAATTTGCCCATCACAAGTCAAACACAATCCTCGTCCACCAAGAAAAAGAGCAAAGCTGTGCCTCAAGACACCAGAGTGTGGAAGGAGACTCCGACACACGATATAAAGAACAATGTAGGGCAATATTGTATGATGTTGTCAAAGTTTAGATTAACATGTAAGTATGTTTCTCTCATATCATACTTCAAAAAGGTCTTCAGGTTCCTTTTCCTGTTTTATTTCCCGCTTATATTTACATTTTAAATATTAAATCGGTTGTTATGATTTCATACTAAAAATACGTAAGTATGTCCAAATTTACTTCAAAGCAACATTGATGACTGTATGTATTAAATCATCATTGTAAATAAGACCGATCGTAACGACATAATTAAATACTAATGTGGCGTGTTATGTAGTAGTACCCAATATTAAAATGATGGGATTGAGTTTTAGTTCATATTCAATGTGCAGAGGACCATCGATGATTGTGAACTGTGAATTTGAAGATGCATCGAATATTTCAGCATTAGTCGTAATGACATCCATGGCGGGTTACGCGCTGGCGCCCGCGCCCTTCGAGCTGACAACGTTCGCATTGTGCGCGGCGGGCACGGGGCTGGTGTCGGCCGCCGCCAACGCGATCAACCAGTACCACGAGGTGCCCTTCGACGCGCAAATGTCCAGGACGAAGAACCGCGTTCTTGTCAAAGGTTTGCTAGAGTGAGTAATAACAACTGAATTGTAGCATATGGTTGATTTTAAATTGAATTCAATTGACGATCTGATATTTAAAGACCTGTTAGATTTTTTCGACTCGTAAATCAGAATTAGTTTTTTTTTCTAGGCCAACCCATGCCATAGGATTCGCAGCAGCGACAGCCGCGACGGGTCTCAGTATTCTGTACGTCGGCGTGAACCCGCTGACCGCGGCGTTGGGCGCCGGGAACTTAGTGCTTTACACCTCCGTCTACACGCCCATGAAGAGGATGTCCATACTCAACACATGGCTGGGCTCAGTAGGTCGGTTAAGTCAAGCAAAGCATTCATTGATTGTTTCATAAGCACCC
Organism: Agara belti belti; assembly: GCA_018245935.1. Taxonomy (NCBI): domain Eukaryota; kingdom Metazoa; phylum Arthropoda; class Insecta; order Lepidoptera; family Hesperiidae; genus Agara; species Agara belti. The sequence goes on from DWEM01001730.1 coordinate 6,101, forward strand.
ATAAATATTTCAACTTATACAGTGCTTGAACGTTTTCTATTTGTACAAATTAAAAAGGTCAGTGGCAATAATTAAAAGATATTTGGAGATGAAGACATCTATCTCATCTCCAATCCATTTTGCTATAACATTCTTTGACACTGTTCTGTACCGGGCAAAGCATCGTTTGTTTATGGCAAAATTGTTTGTGGTGTACATAGCTAAGAAGTGCAACTCCCGTCTCTATGTTCTCTATTCTTTCCGATACCTACAAATTATGATTATTTAAAATAAAAATATTGAATAGGCACTTTCTAGGCAAGCATGCTAAAACACTTCCAGCAATTGATCTCGTAGTTAAACACAGGCGTATTATATAAGAATGAAATGTTATAAACTGATTATCGCCAGTGGGAGCAATCCCCCCTCTGATGGGCTGGGTGGGGTGCACGGGCTCGCTGGACACGGGCGCGCTGGTGCTGGCCGTGATCCTGTACTCGTGGCAGTTCCCGCACTTCAACGCGCTGTCGTGGAACCTGCGGCCGGATTACTCGCGCGCCGGCTACCGGATGATGGCGGTCACTGATCCAGGTCTGTTGCGTGCATGCTTTTGATAATAAATAATCTAATCTAGAAATCTATTATAATAGCAGTCTTTGCGTATCACATACGCTTTCGAAGGCTAAAATCGGTATCAAATAAAAGCCATTTTGTATTGAAAGAAAACTGCAATACGTAATATTTGTATTATTTATTGTTTTTCTTTGATTTTGTTATAATTGCAGTACAAAGTTGCTGTATATTTATAGAAATTATGCGCAATACGAACACATGTCCTATAGTATTTTTGTATATGTGCCAGTGTATATTACTATGTAAGAGATATTGTTATTGCATTTGAATGCATACCAAGCTTAATTTGTTTCATTTTATAGCGCCTCTAGCCTACCACGCGGGTTTCATGCATACTTTTCACGTCATACGCGATAAGCACGTGATAGGAAAAGTGCCCCCAATGTTGTATCTAATATTGTCAAGAAAATGGAGTCATATACATTTCAGCCTTATGTAGAAGAGTAGCCCTTAGACACACGGGCATCATCACGGGCGTGTGCGTCGCGTCGCCGTACCTCGGCGTGACCAACGTGTGGTTCGCTGCGGGATCGTTGCCGTTGAATATTTATTTTATGTACTTAGGTAAGTCAGTTATATACAAAAACGTAAAATTAAATAAAAAATAATAGAATATTAATATTGTTTATAACTTTGTTTCCAGCCTGGGAATTTTACAAGAAATCGGACAGCGGCAGTTCGAGGAAACTGTTTAGATTTTCACTGATACACTTACCATTGCTAATGTTACTTATGCTAGTCAATAAGAATTACTGGAGTTCGAGCAGGCAAGAGCAAGAACCAGAACAGAAGGACACGATAAAGTCACAAGATGTGAACAAGTTTCCCGATAAGAGGATAACAGTATTGCCGCGAGGGCCGGTCGTCGCCGCGCAGGAGACCGACTCGGAGCCCCCACAACTACCTAACTAGACAGTCTACAGAATGTAGATAGATAATGTTTATGTAAATATTGTACAATTTATTTTTCGTTGTGATTTTAGATGCTTTTGTTGTAAGATGTAATAAAATCAATGATTCGTGAGATTGTTACCTAATAATTGCGAAAGGTATATTTTTTGATGAACAGTTCCTCTTAATTTATGATCCAGGATGAAATGAAATATACATAATAGTAAATCCTTACATTTATTGCTTTTTTGTTGCTTTTTTATTAATTTAAATTAAAATACGATCACTGTTGGAATTGGAAATAAATCTACATACATACAAACATTCAGACAACCTGATTTTGAACAATAAACAGACGGACAGTGTGGGGAACAGGTGTCGATAACTGAACAATTATAATACTAACAAGAGCCATTTAGCGGTTGAGACCCGTTCGACTTGTATAACGCAAAATGAGAATCATCTTCAACAATGTGTACTTATTTCCTGAAACAAAATATAACAATATAAATAAATTCGTTGGCAACAAACACAAAGTTAAAATTAGTGGCACCAATGATACATAAAAACAACTGAATCAGAATAATCAGACCGCTGATGAAACTACATAATAAATTACATTGCTAAATATATATACACCAAGATAATCCTACATTTACCCGGCGAGGTATCGAACCTACAGGCTCAGCGATAGGCTTGATTAAGTAATAAGCAAGATAAATCACATTGTCTACATGGGAACATATGCCATTTGGTATGCTTATGTAATAAGACAAACTTCTTTCAATATATGTAAAAAAAAAAAACAAATGACTCCAAAGACCAATTGGTCACTTCCACATGTAATATGCTCACGGGCTCAGTGGCGCGCCTTGGGAGAGGCCTATGTCCAGCAGTGGACCGATGTAGGCTGATGATGACGATGACATGCAATATTGGATTAGTTACAGTGTGGTCGCTCACTTGGCTTTCTTGGGACTGCGGCCGTGGTCGCGACTGTCGTCGCGCGAGCGCTTCTGCGACTTGTGGTCGCGGTCGCTGTGCTTCTTGTGGTCGCCGTTGGACTTGCCGTGCGACGACTTGTGAGGCCGGTCGCGCTCGTGGTGCGACGACTTGTGGTGCTTGTCGCGATTCTTAGACGGACTGGATAAACATTAGTATTACTATTATTATAACGGATAACTAAACAGTTGTCGCCGGATGTAGGTGCCGAGATGGATCCCAAGAGTTTTATACCTCAATCGAATGGGTCAGATACTGGCTGATGGGAGAGTTACAGGTCTTCGAAACCAGCTTCGATATATGATGAGAGCGATGAATATACATAACAGAAGTGCATAAAGTTTGTAAGGATAGATATTTGGAACTCTGTGTTTTCTGACTAAGCTGTAGGACCCGGCTTGATGGAAATGACTCGAGAAACTGACAGTTCAAGAGAAAATTTGAACGAAGATTAATTAGCTGATAGTTTAAAAACTTAATGAAAAATGACTCGCCTGCTATTGCTGTGTTTCGACGGACTCTTGTGACTGGAACTCTTGTGATTCGAACTGGAACTTTTATGATTCGAACTGGAGCTCTTGTGATTCGAACTGGAACTCTTGTGGTTGGAGCCGGAGCTCTTGTGGTGCGAGCCCTTGTCGTGCTTGCTCTTCTTGCCGTCGTCTTGCTCGAAGGAGCGGCGGCGGTCGCGGCCCGCCTTGCGCTTGCGGTCGAAGTCCTCGCGGTCGTAGATGCGCTCCTTCTTGTCCTCCTCGGCGGCCTCGCGCTCTAGATCCGACCAGTCCTTGCCGGACTCTTCGTCCTCGCCTCCTGCAACAGGAACGTTTGACGTGGCAGCCATAAGTATGGTAGCATGCGCAATATTGACACTAATGCTAGGTGATATTTATTTATTTATTTATTATCATCACAGGGAATGCCTAATGCGATAGAGTGGCGGTCTTTAACTTACTTACTAATTAATTAATTAATTACAGAACACACAACAACACTAGATATTAATTAGCACTGTAACATAACAAATACAATGTCACCTAATAATAGAAATACACATGAACATGTCTATGTAAGGGACAATCTTGTAGTCTTTTCCTGCTTCATAATTTACCTTCACTATCGCCCGAGCCCTCGGACACGTCTGAAGCCTCCGAGTCGTATTCGGAGTCGTCTTCCGATTCCTCCTCAGACTCCACATCTGTAGGCTCGTACGCATCATCCTCCTCCTCAGATTCTTCGTCCTGGATAAACGAAATAACCAAGTTACTTTACTCAATCCTATATATAATATTAGACTAGTTATGAAATTCTAGACACTTCTTACTATCGTATTGTTGCTTTTATAACTGGTTGATATGAGTTAAATGTACAAATTACTACTAATTACTAACTTGTTCAGCGTTCTCTTCATCTGACTCCGGATCCAGGAAGGACCAGCCGCCGTTGTCGAAGAAACCCTCGATATCATCTGTGATCGTCTTCATCACCTTGGTCCAGTTGAGCGATTGAATACCTTCAGAATAACGGATGTCGCATGAACTGTAACAGGGATGTGTTGAAGCGAATCTTATATATGTACTGAAAGAGTTCATATTGGAGTACGTAGATAGATTTGACTGGCCTCGCGGGTAGAGTGGTTAAAGATCCTGACTTCAAAACCGAAGGTTGTGGGTTCGTTTTCCACCAAGGAAAAATATTTGTGTGATGAGCATATTTGTTTGTTCTTCCCTAGACGTAGTAAAAATCCATATAAGTACATATATATAAGTATGTTTATAAGCTGTTCGATTACCATAACATTGGCATTCAATTGCCTAATTTGGAAACAGATAGCTGTATGTGGAATTGTCGCAAGCTATTAAAGAACGTAATGAAGTGTTTAAAAATCATACACGTTCTTGCAGTCGTCGGATAGGTACATAAGGTGAATTTGCGAATTCACTTACTTGAGCCACTCCTTGACGTGGTCCAACATGTTCATGGGCACCGCGTTGACCATGGCGACCTTCTTGGCGTAGTCCTTGAACACGAACACCATGTCGAAGTTCTTAAGGTGGAACTGCACGCGCTCGAAATGCACCAACTCGACGTCCTCCAGCGCGATCACGAACGGCGGCCACTCGGTGAGGTTCACGAGCGCGCCGGACGTCGGCTGCAGCAGCACCGTGCTGCGGAACGGCGCTCCGGGGAAGCCCAGCTCTCTGTTGTTGGACGATGAGGAAAATGCCAATGTAACAAGATCTGTTGTGAGTGAAGCTTTTTTAATGAGTTCAACTGAAAATATATATGGTACATACAACAAAAACATTTATGTTTCTCTATCTGTTTGTTCTAAGTAATCTTTTAATGTATGAGTATCAATTAATGCGACGACTTGCTAATTGATTACCTAATCGTCTATCATTCAAAACACAATGTCCAATGTGCAAAATGTTTAAAAAAAGCTGCAAGACAATAATACAGTTGCCAGTTTGACTAGCTAATTTTATGATATCGATTTTTCGTGACGGTGTGCGCGCGCATCGTAAAAATTTACTCTCATCATTTTTCCTTAACACGCCAAAAGTATAACTTCGAAAAAGTCATTGTTCATCTGGTTAAATTGTTTTTTTTTTAATGTTTTGCGAACGTCGCGCCGACCTGAAGGGCGTGTCGAACTCGACCTCCTGCTTGGTCATGTTCTCGACGCGCTCGCAGAAGCTCTTGAAGGCCACCTTGAGCTTGTGGCGCAGCTCGCGCTCGCTCTGCTCCGCCGCGAGGTCGTCGCGGTCGTGCATGTGCTGGTGCTTGCCCAGGTCCGTCGTGATCTCGCCCACCTCCGTGTAGAACTGCACGTCCACGTGCTTCTTTTTACCTGACAACAACACAAAATAATATTACAGACTTCGTGTAAGGGAAGTCGCCGCTACTATCGCGATTAGTCTAGCTCACGAAATAGTGACAACCTCCATAACAGCTGTGCCATATTTTAAAATACCTCTACATATCTAGGTGAACACGTTTTTTTTATTTGTTAACGTGTATGGTCGTACGTTGTAACCGTACATCGTTACAACGGCTGTATGCAATCGGACACGCAACGAATCGCGCGCGTTCTCATAGATCCATCTATTTTTCCAATAAATGCTTACAATTAACAACATCTTTCCTTTGATTACGTCATCGGCAAAAGCCCGTACATAGTCAAAGTGGTCCTTCGAGCCGGATAAAAATATGATAAACTCTTATAAGATCTAATTGAAAATTAAATTCAACTCACCAAACATAATAGCGTGTTTCAAATGGAAATGTAAAAGTATAATCATCTCGCCATCACAGGGTTGGAAGAACGCGTTCTTAATGTTATTATACAAAATGTCCACCTTGTCACCTCTGACGGACGTGAATCTGAAGCCATTCGTGTGCGCTTCCAGAGACCCGCTCATTCTTTTCGTTACTATATTGGGCCTTATGTACAGGTCTTTGAGCTTCGGGTTGCCTTTACTCTGTGACATTACGAGCGTGTCTTGTTTCACTAAATCTTCCTTTTCCCTCTCTTCCGCTTCCCGCGTTTTGAACTTCTTTTGTACTTCCTTTATGAGCCGGAAACCAGTGTTGAGATTAGCCGAGGGCGGTGATATTTCACCGGGTTCCTTTGTGTTTGTACTTCGGTATGTGCTAAAAAAAAAACAATTTGAAATTAAAACTGCGAATGGATTTATTTATTACAAATCCAATCTGAATGCAATACAATACATCAAAATACATTGATTTCGTTAGCTACATTAAATTTGTTAAGTACATTAAATTTGTTATCTACATTAAATATTTTATATACTGGACAATATTTACTTACACTTCTTTAACAAAAGTTGCATCTGGTTGAGTGTAATTGCCTCCCTCGTTCCTGCCCATGGTGGCGCCGGGGTGGAAGAAGTTTATCCTGAGGTATGTGTAGTCACCCTCTACGGACTGCGAGATGTTCTTTATCGTGGATATGTGGAATGGAACAGGCACACCGAACACCGGCAGTATAACGGTCTCATATTTACGATCTGCAATCAAGTAAAAAAAAAATCGAATGCATTGTTAAACTATTTGTATCTTATTTGCAAAAAAACCCAAAATACTTTCAAAATTGAATAGGAAAAGGTAAGCAACATTTCTCTTTGAATGTATTGGCACATTTTACAAAAAAAAAAACTAAAGTCAACATGGAAAAGGTCGAAGATTTAGAGGAGTTATATAAAAAATGTTTCAAATTGTGGACTTGTTTTATTATAAGTAATGATAGGCTAGCTTACGTTCGAAGGCGAAATCCTCTGACATTTTGGATAGATCCACCCTAACATGGAGCACACATGAATAGAAAAAGCAATTCCTATATACTTTCCTTTGAAGATAGTTTTGTCGTAACAAGATTGCTTGAATCTGTCCCACATTCAATCATTCGCTATAGATCATTAAAAACTATAGTTATTTAACTATCAAGATGACAACTCACCGACGTATAATTTCAACTCCTTGACCTCATTCTCCCTGGGCATTTGGCTGACGTTCTTGTAGGAGACGGTGCTCTTCCTGAGCTTCTCGCCCTCCTTCCCGCTAGACTGCCTCGCGAGGCGCTCCTTGGCCTTCTCGTTGAGAGCGATCGCCAGCTCCCGCTGGTGCTCCTTCCGTTTCTCCTCCGACGAGTGTTCAGTGCGGAGCTTCGACTCGATAACCGCCGTTCGCTTCCCTCTACCTAAAACCGTCGCGTTATGAAGGCGGCTACACTCCAATGCACATATTGACCACGATAAATGAAAATGGGAGACCAATTAAAATTTCCCGCAGCAAAATATTGAAATATAAATAACTGAATTTTAAGATTTAAAAAAGTTGGTACATCTTTATCGGGAAATTATTTGTAATTGCAATGAACAGAAAAAAATAATTCACAGTGGAATGGGCAGAGTATGACAAATTCTAGTTCCAG
>DWEM01001731.1:0-13557 GCA_018245935.1 Agara belti belti
GTTCCCTCTTAGCTGCTTTCATGCTCTCTTTCCGCAGTACTACCGTACCATGACGACACGAGTAGACAGTAACGTTTATATTGCTATTTCTATTTTATATAACTGCCTACTCCAATTTATATCAGTATAAAATATAAACAGTACGTAAATTCTTGCTCTGTGCGAGTTCTCGCTTCAAGTGCGCTTTCCTGATACAATGCTATAATGCTATCGGGAACGATCTAGAACCTTGTTCGATATTTTGTTACCAGTACATTTATAATAGATCTCAAATTAATATTGTCTACTTTCATTTACGCATATGTACTTAGTAATCGGCAACGACACTGACAAACAGAAAACAAACAAATTTTTAGCTGACGCAGAAATATGTAGTGCAATTGTTTATAGCAAGTGTTATTACGGCTGCCTTGTTTATGATGTTTACGAGTAATTTTGCGCAAGAAGTATTTGACTAAAGAACCTTTGACGGTCATATTGGCTGATTATGTTTTATCAGTCGTTACTTATCTTAATTGTTAATCGATGTACTAAACGGTTTGATTTCTTATAAGCCGTGTTGTATACCCGCCACACGTACGATGTTGATTACAGCGATTTCGTTTGAGCAACGATTCGGCCAACGAGGGCTTTGCGAAACAATGTATGTTATAGTAGTCTTTATTATACAGCGAATAGAATTAGAAAACTAAGCTCATAGTCATAAAGAATCTAAATACATACACAACAAGAACACAACTCATTCGTAATGAGTCATACGTTTCCAATATCATCGGAAGGGCGTTAATCCCGCGTGATATTCAAATAGTGTAGCCATAAGACGTTCACTGCGGTATCGAGTGGATGCTGTGATCTCATTTTGAATTAATTAACGCACCATTTATACTAAGCAGACAACGGTCTCGTCGTAAATGGTATGATGCTGAGCGAAATATTTATAACATGTGGTCTTTAACATTCGTTGACGTAACCCTGCAGATGACAACGTTCAAGATGTGTTTGGTTAGAAACAGCAGACGCACCTATATAATGAAGGAATAAACAATTGCAAAAGTTACCTAAAAAAAATTTATCAAAATATTACACTGTTACAATAGGTAAGACTATAATCTGTGCCCCTTTTTTACCTGTACCTGTAAACTTCATACTGGTTTCTATCCTTTTAAGATTGTAACGTTTGAGAAGTGTTCGTTTCGGTTGCGCTCCAACTTACGGTGTCAGATCTAAGCTCATAATCGGCTTACCGCCGGCATTCAACGACGGCAGCCGTAACTGACAAGACTCCCTTGTAAAGCTGCCTACACATTAATCAACTTCACACACAAACTGGTACGTACCTATATATTATCAAAACCACCGCTGATCTAACCGCGCCGACAATTTCATTATTGCACGTTACGTGGTAGACTGTCCGCATCAATTATGAATGACGACGGGTCGTGAATTTCGAGTTGACAAGTAACGTTTGAAAAATACATGTACCTCTAAATGATCTGATCCTGGCTGAAGGAACCAGTAGACAAATACACTATGGCAGAAGGCGCTAAAATATAGTAATTTGCAGTAGCAATGCAAGCAAGAAGGTGACCCAGAGATTAATGCATAGCCGAAGCCGGTGAATTTAGAATCCTAAAATTTTGCAGATTGGTTCTTTATATAGCGTAATTGAGCAATAAGGGAGGTATTTTGTAAATGCCACCCCCATAAGTCTAAATTAGGGTTAGAAAGATTGTATGAAGATACGTCGGTTTGAAAATTAGACACCTAAAATTTTAATTTATTATTAATAAAAATCGATGCATTTATTGGTTTTTGAATATTCAGTTTCTGCGCGAGCAAAGCTAATAAGGAATCAAATCTTAGATACGATTTGATGCATTTTTATTGTTAAACTTTAGGTGACCAAAATATCCGTTTTCAACTTCTATAACATACTAAATACTTGTAGGCAGTAACGAATACTTCAAGAAAAACATTAAAACTACCTTTTGTAGTTAGGTACAGCTCAATGAGATGCCGTGGCCTGTTACGGTTAAATATTTGACGTCAACATTCCAATTTATCACCTTCGTATCCATGATTTTTCTTCTGAATTCAGCGCGCACGCTACTTTAACTCTTAGCGGCTTGAAAAGCCCTTAAACTTACCAACACGATGACTTTATAAGCCGTCGTAGTTACCATAAGGATGTTTGGTTTCGTTTATAAATAACAAACTACACTTTTTTAAACGAAACAAGCTATCTTTAACATCCTTTCTACAACAATAATTTATGATATTCCGTTACCAACATATTTACTCTCGGTGGGTTTTAAAACTTAAGCGGCTTACCGTGTTCTCCTTTCAATTACAAAAAACCTTAACAACCGCGACGATGTTATATAAAGCCTCGAGGGATCGCTCGTATGTAATGGAGTTGCTATATGAGCAGACAGCTTCGGGTTTCGGTATTTATCTATACTAATATTATAAAGCTGAAGAGTTTGTTTGTTTGTTTGAACGCGCTAATCTCAGGAAGTACTGGTTCGAATTGAAAAATTATTTTCGTGTTGAAAAGACCATTTATCGAGGAAGGCTTTAGGCTATATAACATCACGTTGCAACTATTAGGTGCGAAGAAATAATGGAAAATGTGAAAAAAACGGGGAAAATTATTCACCCTTGAGGGCTTCCGTTGCGTGCGCTGCGAAAACGGTTCAAGATACCAAAATTATATGTATGTAAGAATTATTTCTCTTGAAATGATCTAAAAAAATGTCCGCGACGGCATATGTCTATCTTTTAAGATTAACTCACTAGAAACGTTTTTATGGTAATCAAATTTGGTCGAAATTAATGCATTATTTGTTTAGAGTTGTATCAATCATTTATATGGCAGAACAAAGTTTGCCGAGTCAGCTAGTTATACATATAATCCTTCCTCTTCAATCACTCTATTTATTAAAAAAAACCGCATCAAATTGCATAGTTTTAAAGATTTAAGCATAGATAGGGACATAGGGACGGAGACAGCGACTTTGTTTTATACTATGTACTATGTAGTGATGTATTACACGAGGCTAAACATTCCATTCCTATCACTTACTTCCTTAGGCGTATCTACCATAGATAATATTATTAAACGCTGCATTATATTAAGAGTCCCATTTATTTTCTTATCTTCGTGTTTCTGGTTAAATCTAACTCAAACATGTGGAGCCTGTTTTACAGAACTTACTTTTCAAAGGACCCATGCCATTTTTCTTGTAACAATAGATTGCTAAGTTAATACCGTGCATTAAATTTTAAGAAATGACTAATATGAAATCCAAGCGACCTATTTATATAGTGATATCAAAAGATACACAGTTCTACTTTTATCTATGACATTCTAGATTATGTCAGTCGTATATTAGAAAGTATGGGAAATAATTTTGTGCAGGTATATCTTTAGTTATTATCTTATCGAAGGGGAGCTGGCTACAATCACAACTTTTTTCAGATTGTATGACCGTTTCACGCTAGTTTGTAAATAATGGAGACTAGAAAGATAATTTTTATCATAAACTGCTTTTATGGGAATATCTGTAGATACATTTATGGGAATATCTAATTAGTACATAATATCAGAAGTTGAGTACCGAGATGTCCAGAAACTAAGCGCATACGTATTTAATGGAGTTAATATGAATGGATTCAATATTATAAACAATTATTTTTTTCTGAAAAATATGTAATATAAGCCGACCATAGAGAATTTTATTTCCGTATTTACCGTTCCACAGATATCGGTCAAATATACCTACACTCGGTTTGACTCGCTATAAGGATGACTTGCAGAGGAAACTGGTCATGGCTGGGAAAACACAAGAAGAATGTGTTAAAATATAATATAGTTTGATGTTATATATGATATGACAAACAATAATTTGATAACATGTTACATTTTAATATATCTGTCAATGCGCCAAAATGAATGATAATGAAACATAAATATCACTTCAGTTTTTTAGGACCGAAGTCGGCAGCAATCCTTAGTCACTGTCACAATCACTTAGTCACCCTATGGGGAATAGCCGTGACTGTTTCACATAATCAATTTCATGAAAGAGGAGTGGCGTTGTACCCCCCGGCCTACTTATATCCTATTGCGTTACACGACTAGCGTGTACATGGCAGGACAATTATCTCCAATTTTTGTGCCATGCCATTTTCCTTACTGTATTCAACTTCCTTGTAGTAACAACCCAAAATTTTTGCTGTTAGTGTATAAATTATAATACCCAATTAAGTGCTTTTGTAGAAACAGAACATTGCAAAATCTATTCAAGCTTATTGACATAGAAGCAATAAAGCTAATATAAGTATATAATATAAGTTTGACACTAAGATCGTTGAAGCCCTGTGTACAGGACTTTGAACCGAAAACATTATGACCTGAATTATTATCAATTAAACGTAGATTGGTAGCGGATTAAGCAGTTAAAACGTGTTAATAAAAAAAGCTTCTAAGTTCACCTGTTCAGAGGTCAACGACCGTGAGACTGTTCAGGCTATAGCACCCGTTTTGCATGATTTTCAGGTAAGAGTATTAGAAGACATTAGAAGGACATTATATTCGTAAATAAACGGTACATTGCCAGTTTAAAAAGGGCAAAACACGTATGTAATAAATAGCTTTAACAATGTTTAATCTCTTTAGGAATAGTTTCGATGGCTTTGAACAGTTTCAACTATATTTGCATCGTGTCTTTTACGAAAAAGTGAATAAAGTATACTGAAAGTCCATAGTGCTGCAAATAACGATAGATGTTGATTAATAATGTGTTAGCTTCTACCTACACTGATGTAGGTACCCACCCACGTGGGTGTGCGTGGCGGGTATACTCTGCTACGAGTATAATAACAAGCGAGTAATATGAAATGGTAACTACTGTTGATTGTGATCATTACAAATTATAGTTGTGTTGAATTACACGTAAGTATCAACCGGTGTCTGTACCGGTAATCTATTATGGAAATGACACAATAGCACTGAAATATAAGGTTATTTAATTTTTTTAGGTTATTATAGTTATGCACATTTAGTTCTACGTAGTCTATATAACATATAATTATGTATATACACAAATATGTATTATTATTATTATTATTGTGGTTGAGTGGTTACAGACCCTGACCACTAAACCGGATGTCGTGGGTTCGATTTCCGCCCAGGACACGTTTGTGTGATTAGCTCATTTGTGTTTTCTGTGTATGGGTCTAACAAAACTGTGTATGTAAGTTACCATAACATAGACATATCATTGCCTAATTTGGAATCAGATAGCTGTTTATGGAATTATCCCAATTATTAGTTAAATTAACGCGGCAAATCTGTCACTAGCTCAGATTGGACTATCCATACTAATATTATAAAAGCGAAAGTAACTCTGTCTGTCTGTCTGTGACGTCATCACGGTCAAACCGCTGAACCGATTGTGATGAAATTTCATATATAGATACTTGGGGCTCTTGCGCTGAACATAGGCTACTTTTTTCTGCCATTCCTTTTTAGTTTTTCGAGGAATTTAATTTTTTAAAGAAAAGGTCGCCGAAAATGGGCTTCCTGAACGCTTACATGGCATGCGCTGACTCAACCGTATGAGATACATAAAAACATTGTCCTTAAAAAAACCTATAAGAAAGTCCGCGATGGTATATGTTTATATCTTAAGATTAAGCCACAGTAACGATTTTAATATATTTAACTTAAATTTATCGGTTTGCTACTTTTTATCCTAGAATTCACGTGGAGTTAGTATTTACGCGGAAAAAACTTTTTGACACACTGATTTCCTGGCGGGCGAAGCCGCGGACAAAGCTAGTAGTTAATATTTTTGTATGTTTTCACTCAGTGTCATTTTTGACCCGTGTATTAATAAAACCGCCTGCAATTTTATCTGTGTAATGTTTTTTGATTCGTTGCCAATTGTCATTACTGAAAATATCATCACTCTCCTCTTAGAGCAATGAGAATATAGGTAATATATACTTATGTTACAAGTTATAATAATTTTTTCTCAGTCTGGGAAAATAATTGTATAGAAATATTACTAGGATAGGGATAGATAAAAGATATGTTTACTTAAGGAGCCGTTTCACGGTATTTCATTCATATATTAGTAGGTACCTAATGCAAATATGGCGTACATAATATCGTATGTATGTTTGTTATTTGCGCATGTAGGATTACTTGAAGATGCATGAACGTCGTTGCTAACGACCATCGAAGAACGTATGTGAACTCGATAGACTTAAGAGGAAAAATACAGTACAAATCAACTTTATTGCGCACCAGTAATATAAAATAAAATAAAACCCCTTCTAAGATAGAAAATTATTCGTTTTCCACAACAAAATAATCACGATAAAACGATTAATAATAATTAATAATACACCAACAATATTATATTAATGTTTAATGAGTGTTGTAATGTATATTGCATATTATTATCTGTTGCAATCAGCCACAGATGACTAATTCTGGAAATGATACATACCTTGGATCATCATTTATTACATATCTTAATACCGAGCTTTTGAAGCGAAGTATTTTATCAGGACCATACGATGAATGTGGAGGTTAAATATAAACGTTATTTGTTTTGATTCACATTGGAGTACTTTATAAATATTATTTTCATGGCGCTTCTTAATTTTATTGTTTTCTTTAACCTACAGATGAGCGCGGTGGTGACAGTCGAAGGGGGGCAAGGCCGCGGAGGCACTATGCTGCGCGTGCTAGGCGCAGCACAAAAACGCGAGGTGAAGGCCACGCAGAACCTCGCCATCATAGTCTTCTTCTTCATTGTGTGCTGGATCCCTCTCTACACTATCAACGCCATTAAAACGTTCATGCCAGAGTTAGACATACCGAACACTCTTACATACTTCTGCATTATATTTTCGCACCTGAACTCTGCTATCAATCCATTATTATACGCGTATCATTTAAAAGACTTCCGAGCGGCACTCAAAGGTTTGATTTGTACAGTGTTCGGTAGAGGAGTTCCACTTCCGGCCGCTTACAGACCACCAGTGCCCGTTAGGAGACCGGCGCTCGAGAGGTGCAATGCGTTGAGGGAGCGGCCAAAGGTGTACGTTAATTCGCCAGTGTGGCTACGTCAAAGGGAAGCGGAGATGGCAGCGAAGGAGGAGCGGAATATGGCAGCGTCGACGTCCGTTCCAGATATGGAGCCGTTTCTCAATCGAGTTGCGGCGGACGGGTCGAGCGGCCGCCATACGCCAGAAGGCCGCGAGACCGTGAATGGTCCTTACCTCATAGAGTCAAATCAAGAGAGATGTCAGAGTCCATATAAAAAGGTGGAGGACTTTATCCGTAGGGTTCGCAGCGTCAGCTCCGACCACAGCTGACAGGAGCCGAGTCGGGCGGGCCCGGCTTACAGCGTCACCTGAACCTTAAGCTTTAATTTTCTTTTAAGACGGAGATTATGAACGATAAAATCGAATGAAAGAATGCGTTTAATATACATATATATGTGTCTAATATTAAGTAGCATTGTATTATATAATGTTTATTAATTTATTCCTCAAATATCGTAGATATTTTTACATGCATTTGTAAACGACGCTTTACCAAAAAAAAATATAATATTTAATATATTAGTTATATTGATGTTATGTGTTAAGTGATTGGAAGTGGCGAGGATCTTTAAGAGATAGGTCAATTAAGTACTGCTTTGGAAATAAACCATTCAAAGATAGCATGAAACCAGTTTTTTACTTTCCTCTATTAACAGTTATTATTTAATTATTCACTAAGTCGTTAACTGTCAATTAGTTATTAAAGGCACTGCAGTTACAAATGGAATAAGAAAAGCTAAATGATTGTTAAGTAAATACAATAATTTTCTTTAAGACTTGCAGATAAAGTATAGATAGATACTAGATAAAATATACTGCATTTTTATTGATTAGAAAAAAATTATGCATATTGTCTTAATTGTCATATCCATGAATTGTAGATAATACATAAATATGTTTAGTAGGTTGCCACCGACAATATTGCTTTAAAAGTAAAGGTAATCAAGGGATATAATTTATTTATTACCTACATTATTATATTGCTATTGTATAAGAGTCCTGGTTATTTACGTACATAAATAAAATAATAGCGCCATTGATACATTTGAAAAAGAATTTATTCCATAAATATTGAATACTCATATTACAATAACCTCACGGTAGATAACCTTCATGTTATTGTCATTCCAACAGTAGTTGACTGAACAATGAACCAAATGTTGATTTACCTGCCTATCGCATTCCATACCATACAAAAGTGTTGAAACAATCACAATACGAGTAACAACCGTGAACATTCATCGTCATGATTTCAACTCATATATCGCCTTTGTATCAGCTCGCGTTCTAGTTCCCGTATTTCAGTTCGCGTGTTACTACAAAATCTCCGCTAATACAGAAGCAGCGTGGTGGAGTCTGCTTCAGGGTTGCCCAGCGGTAGGGCGTGATAAGAGTATTAATATTTACTGCACTAGTACCTAGATAGGTTTATTTTACAATGTTAATACAACCGTTACAAGTATCTACATACACACTTTGTGTAATGCGCGTTGAAAGTGTGCTACTAAACTAAGCTCTTGTACAGCGAACATGCTTTTATTAACAATAAAAACAGTATTAATGTCAAACGTCAGAAAAGGCTTAAATAGATCTTGAACTGCTTTTTGTCCTATTATTTTTAGACCTTAATAGTGACTTGCTGCCATACTGGTAAACCTTTCTTCGCGCTCTTTGGGAATGCCTTGACACTAATGTATGGGGCTCGCGAACTGATGAGCTAGCGACAAGAGTAAAAATTAAAAATTGAGAGAGACGCAAAGTCAATATGGTATCATTGAGTAATCTAATTAAGACTCATCGTCCACGTATTGCAGGGCATGTGGGCGTTTGTCGAACTTCGCGCTATGTCAGACGCAGATACGACCTAGTTGTTAATCAATTAGCTCTCGGTGTAATTGTGACCTAACTACTCATATCACATAATATAAACGAATAGCATCATAGTAATAGTCTTAATAAAGGTCAGCTATCATTAACATTATAATTGTATAGTATGATCTTCACGCATGCAATATAAAATTTCATACGGTATTGTGATAAATAAACTGCATTGGCGCTTATACCAAGGTATCCCCACCACAGATTATCTATGATGTTACAACTTCGAATGCTGAACGCTTACGAGCGTTCATTCGTGGAACAGGGAAATTCCGGTCTGCGTACTTTTATCGAGTTGACGCTGAGTATTAAATGAATGTCCTCTACGTCAGAGTTACTCACAGTCCCACGCTCGGTGTCTGTCCTTTTATTTTCATTTCATTGTTGCTAAATTGCGGCTGCGTCATGCTCTGATCGACATATTTTGAATTATAAGGGGAATGGAACGGTTAGATATTAATATAATCGCACCGCGTATAAGAGTCAGTATATACTATGGTAAATGCGAGAAAAATATTTATTTTCACATAACGCACGAGTACAAATCGTTTCTGCTTTGCTCCCTATTACGTGGTTTCTAATTTTATTTGTTCCATTCTAAAAATAGAATCATACAAATAACCTTAATGAAATTGTCTATGGTCTATGCATTAAACGGTTGAAGCAAGCGCCTCAACATTACTTTTATTTTGAACATTATTAGTCTGCTATGTACTTGTTTAAATTGCGGTAGGTATAATCTAATCCAGCTTGTTATATCAGTCTTCATATGTCTACATTTTGGTGATGACTTTATACATATGTGTTTGTCATTTCTATGAACTTTGATGAAATGTTATCTCGGTATTCTACAATCTAGCTATCGTGAACTATCTGTTAATTTATAAGGAAATATTTGCATTTAACCTGTCATTATAAATTTTCTTTATCCCTAACAAACAGACTGATAGATATGCAAACTTCTATTTGGATTTTTGTTTAATACCTACTTTCTGTAGTCTTAACAACAATTATTCCGTAGAAAATATTAAGTAGATATAAATATAGGCTACAAAGTCAATACAGACCATTTGCAAATATGCCTGTGCAGCTACAACTTGTGTGACGTAGTCGACGTTTTGTGAAGGCGATAAACAATAACCGGTTTTCGATCGTCTAGTGAGGTTGTCGACGTACAACATAACATTTTCATTCAGCCAAAACAAGGCAATAGTCCCGCCGGCGCGCGGAACTAAGCGGACCACGGCGATTATAAACATTGGAACCTGGCTGCAGTTCTTTGGAAAATTTGTGTTTTGTTTGTGCAATACTTTTTCATTACCTATATTGTGATATTCAATCGAATTATGAGAATAATATGTTGGCACATGGTTTGTTTTAGTTACAGAAATACGCTGTAGTATTTTTGACAGATGTATGTTTCCCGCCTTTCTATTGCACCTAGGTTCTAGGTACAGCACTTATAAGGGCCTACTACTACTACTGGGCGTTTAGAATTATGCTAGAACTAGTTAATCTGTATAGTATATTTGAACATTCCACCTCCCCAAATAACAAAGCTGTAGTTACACATATGGTTCACACTGTTATGAGTGTGTAATTTATGATAATAAACTTATTAGGTATTGTGGTGTACTGGGCGGGTGTATTTAGATAACGGGAATGATTTTGCTTTACATGACAAGGATTGTGGATTTGAATATTGTTTGCATTCCGCTCATATGTGACGCAGACGAAAAGGAGAAAACGAAAAAACTTTGATCGTAACTTTCTGTGAAAGGAACGAATTTCCCGCCATTTACCATGGTTTCAATTCACTAGAATGCGAAATGTGTAGAAGCCATCTCTTGGCTCGTATTTATTTTGCCTACTTACATTAAGTGACTATGCTGTATATAATTTTGTTACAACAATTTGCTTACATTTGGTTATGGACGCTGTTAATTAGGCCAACACACAAAGGATATCATTATAAAGAAGAGGAAAAAGACGAACGAAAATAATACTTTATTAGCGACGTCAAAATGATAAGCAAATTAATACAAAATGATTAACTTAATGTTTACAAAAATGTGACGTAAAGACAAATTTAGCAATAGACATCGACGTTTTAATTAAATTTGAAGTACGATAAAGAATTCAAACATGCTATTGTAATAGAATTGAAACAATTAGTCACTGAATAAACAGTTAGTGAGTGAATAGAAAACAGTAGTTAGGTAATAATGTAAATTTAAATGTTCCGTGTTCTGTGGTACATAATTTTGTAGTGTTGTTCGATTTAAGCATTCGAGTATGAAAATGAAAGGTATAAAATTTAAACGAATTCAAAGCATTCTTGTTGGTAATAAATTTCGTAGATTAGAGTACGCAAAATAAATTATTATAATTGTATATACATATAATATATAATATATTCTATAAAATTATAGGATTTTTCGAACTGAACTAGTGACTATCTATGCGCCATCTATATTGTAGCTTTGCAGTAATATTTATAGTAGTAACAGCGACATCTGTTATTCATTGTTATTACTATGCATACTTTTCTATTCCTATATATGAAGTAGTTTTTCAATGTTACAAAAGATGTCGCCCTCTGTATACATTGAATTCTGCAAGAAGATTTATAAATTGTCAATTTTGGTGTTATTTAGAAATCACAATTTATTCCTTATATAACTAATGGAGAGCAGTCAGATGTGTACAAGGTTTTGACTGAACGTCATTTCTTTTGGAACTATTAATAACATCACGATGCTAATTTGCAATGTTGTTTATTAAAACAGAGTTTTATCACAAGTTATTCAAAAACACCTTTTATATCAGTTCGAATTGTATACAAGAGAAGATCATAACAGTCCTTAGAATTAG
Organism: Agara belti belti; assembly: GCA_018245935.1. Taxonomy (NCBI): domain Eukaryota; kingdom Metazoa; phylum Arthropoda; class Insecta; order Lepidoptera; family Hesperiidae; genus Agara; species Agara belti. The sequence continues at coordinate 11,878 of DWEM01001731.1, forward strand.
CATCGAGCATGTAACCAAGGCCGAATATGACAGATACCTTCTAATTATTCTATATATACGTAACTCTTCTATTCCTACGTATCTTTACTTATTACTTCTGACTAACATGTATTCCTATGAACAACTAATATTACTTGGACTGGCCGGTACTTTTAAACAATTTTACTTGATGTTGGTTTCAAATTGTGGGTTGATACGGAGTTTTGTTCCGGCTGCTTGCTCGTACATAACAAAAAAAAACAAAAAAAAATACAGCGATATTATTTGTACAATACAGCGAGTAAGTTCTCGTCAGAATTTTTTACATCAATTAGCGTCTGCGTGGTCTAACCGGTAATTTAATATTAAAATTGTGTACGTCGTGTAATGTAATGTGATATATTCTGAAAAAGTCAGTGTGTGCATGACCTATGAACATGATATTCGTGTAAAAGAAATAAGAGGAAATTAATTTGATGAGTCCTCTTTTCTCGTTTTCGTTATGAAATTATACATAGGTAATAATATAATTTAATTATTATATGCAGGATAATTTAGGTTGAAGCTGTAGGCAACATGTATTTGGAAAAATTTTGTAATCAGGTTTTTGAAAGTAATACCGAGGTCGGCTACAGATACACTGCTGGTGACTAATAAAGTATGCAAATGGGTGGCATAGTAATAATAAATTAGACCAAGCGATGGTATTATCGTACTACTCTTTCAATGCAGTTGCAGTTGGTTCTAGAAGCAAACTTACAGGGTAGAATGGATCATTTGTTATGATGCTCTCAATGCGGTCTTTGGTCTGTTTTAAAACATTTCAAGAAGAGATCGTAAGTCAATGAAATGGAAGTGAAAATTGTCTATACTCGTATTTGTAAAAACAATATAATTTTTTTGCAAAATTTTGTTAATTTTCAAATGTTGCATATTAAGAATTGTTTTAAAGGCATGGTTAGTAAGTGTTTGCTTACGTTTATGCTCCCATTTTCAGATTACACGAGCATTATCCATTTCAATAGTACAATATATATATTTCAAGCGCTTTTAGAATTTTAAATACAATAATTCCACCGTAATAAGTTTATGGCGATTTTGTTAACTTACATCTGAAATTATCTACACGAGTATTACATATATTACTATTATCAACAATATTTAATATATTTTCTACTATACGACAAATCGCTGGTTCGTACATTTTAAATGGACGTAAATCATTTGCAGTACAACTGTAAGGGTTCGGTAAATTGTATCAATTGCTTTAATTGTATAATAGATCCATTTCAAATTATACTCGATCCACTAATATCTTAACAATCTAGTAAATTGGTAGCAGTCGTTGAGATATTAAGATATATAACATTCATGTAAAATTTCTTTAGTATAATTCGATCGCTGGGGTCTCAACATGGGCGTCCGTGCCATAGATTATATTAAAAATAAATTGCTACATACCTCATGCCGCGATTTAATATGGCTAGTAAATATTCTGCCAACAATAGGCGGATTCGGATATAACAATGAGAAAATTGTTGGTTTGTATACATATCAATTTATATAAGACTAGCTTTTGCCTGCGACTTCGTTCGCGTGGAATAGTAGCTTTGGGCAGCATTTCAATTTCCTAGGATACTTTTATTGCAAATAATACAGATACAAACTGCTCCACGCGGACGAAGTCGCGGGCAAAAGCTT
>DWEM01001732.1:0-13551 GCA_018245935.1 Agara belti belti
TGGTTGGCATTCATTGGGTACAGGACTGCACGAATAGGGTTTCATTAGTAACATTAGACCAGTTAGTGTCGAGGTCTACGAATCGGAAGTGTAATAATTATTATATATAAAATTACATTAAAATCGGTCCATTTGTTCTACAATCGAACTAACAAACAGGGAAAAGTCTTAAAACAATAGTCCCGGACTCTACCCATAGCGACTACTTATTACAAAAAAATTATTCATATTCAGATTTTATCGCTTTATTGTACGTACAGATTATAGAAATGGACTATCAAAAGGAAAATAAATAAGTCTTATTGTTATTGCAATAATATTTTATTCTTAAAACGATAAGCGACCATTATAAATTATATTATAACTGTTTTAAATGATCCTAGATTTGTTATTGCGTAGGCTTCATTGTATGTATAATCTTTAACGAAGTTGCAAAACAGTAAAAAAATATTGCATCGACCTATTTACGCAACAACTGGGCTGCGGCGCCTATGCACAATCCGTATGTGATTTTTACGATTTGGCTATATGTATTTATGATTTTTAAAGATGGTGGAAATTTAAGGCGGTGTTAGTACCGCTGCCACCTTTCAGTTATCGTAATAGCTATTAAACTTCTTATCATTAAATATGTATAATATGACTTTCTAGGATACCTAAAAGTAGCCGTTGAGAACAATGTTGGAACAATGCTGATACATGTAAATAATAATCTCATACATGTAGTAATAGCTTCGTCAATTTAACCTGAAAGTTACTTTTTTGTAGTGCTCGCTTCAAAGTCAAAGTTTTAAAACAAACTTTCAACCCTTATAATATAAAAAAATATAAGAACTTATAAGATAATGAATAAGACCGTTGAGTGCATTGTTTCAATGAAGATTCGCGGAGATACGACGTGGAGTTGCGGGCCGGTTGCCGGAAGTCGTGAAGCCTGCAATATTTCCGACCGGCTCTAACGACTGCCGCCTCACGATAACAACGATCCGTGAAACGGTCGTGATTTGTAGTTTTTATAGAAGCGGCTCCTTCATAAGCGGAATGTTTTTCACGAAATCACATCGAGTTAACGGTAACGCAGCGGCTGCTGAAACACATCGCACATCGTTCTGAAACATATATCTGTCGACCCTTTCTTTTCTGGTTCACTGCTGGACGCAGTTGTCGTCTCATAGTGAGATGGTGTAAGGTCCGAATGCACCACGCCGGTCGAGCGCGGATTGGCAAACTTCACGCACCTCACAAACGTAACTAACAGTTATCGTGTCGCGCGCACCGTTACTTCACACTCCTAATTGTTCTCGTTACCGGTACCGTTGTCATCGCTATTTGCATTTTTCTCGCATCGACTGTGTCTCGACGGCCCGATTTCGAAATTGCTCTTTTCCGCTGCCTATTGGGGTTAAGCATAATGTCATTGTCTTGCGAAACGCGTTTAATGGACAGCTCTCGTTGGCGTGTGATATTTAATCCACGCTCATGTTTTGCCGCTCCCTCGCTTCGGGGAATAAAATTCTGAAATCTTTACAAGCACCGTAACGACGATATAAGTTTGCCGATCTCTTTGCTACCAATTTATTTCTAATTACGCGCGCGGCATCATCTCTTGAGGCTCTGTTAGCGCACGAGGGGGTTACGTTGAGCCTTATCGTCGCTCGTCCCGCGGCACCCGGTGGGCTAACCGTCGACCTCGTCATTGCAGTTTGAATCGTTTCCAATTGAACTTCGACCCTAGTGGCCTCGATAGCTAGCTCCACTGAACAGAATGCTCATGCTATAAAATTACTATTGTCCACTCTATCAAGAATTGAAAATGCTACGATAATAGGCTAAGAGTAAATCTCGATGGGCAAACTTCGGGGAGACGGGGAGAACCCACTCGTGTTGCGCGATTCCATTAAGGAACGCTGCTCATGTCAAATGGAATGGAGCAAAGTATACCTGATAGGTATAGTCAAATAAACTTTCAACGCACTACTCTCAATCAGCTCCACAATTACAATCGTTCTGTATTTAACTTTAAGGAATGAGTAAATTAAAGCGTTTGTCATTAAATCATTCATATTAAAAAACTTCCAGTAGCAACAAAATATAAATTTAACAAACCCGTCGCTAACAACAAATCATCACTCTCGAGGGCTAACGGTCGCCGCTTTGCATTCCAAACGACCTAAGAAAGTGATGATGAACGATTGCACTAATTCGCGCCTCTCCCACTCCTATAAATCAACCCTCGTTTCGAACGCGGATCTTGTGAAAACATACGGTCTACAAAGATGGGCGTGACCGCTTTCCGCCTGTAATTGTTTTTAACAGCAACATTTTATATGTTCTTTAATCTTTTCTAGTCAAGGGCATAAGTAAAAGCAGACGCAGCCTAGTTGGTTTGGACCTCGGTCTCTCGGTCCGAAACACGGCCGTCAAAATCTGGCACTCACCTCAGATTGTTCTGTTATACTCGCTATAGCGGTGAAGGAAAACATCGCGAGGAAACCTGCATACCGTATGTAGTTCTCCACAATGAAGTGAAGTTCTCTAAAATGTGTGAAATCGGCACATCCACACTTAGCCAGCGTGGTCGTGCAGGGTTGTCAAAAAGGATTTAAAAAATGCATGCACTATGTACACTCGAAGCGCTTGCCTTCGTCATAGCTACGTTCCCTATTTCATGTATGGATTGCAACTATAATCGATGTTCGCTAATTTATCACTGTGTCTGATTGGAATTCCCCACAATCAAGCTTTACAATTGCATGCATAATGCAAGCGCAATGCTAGTCGAGCGTCATTTGTGATTCAATATCGCTCTAATTGTCTGTTTGATCAACAATCTAGTGGACCTTCGACCCCGCTAGATTGACAATCATTTAATCACACACACCATCCGCTCGAGTCCCAATAGTTCTAATTATTACAGGGATTTAGGAAAGAGTAGGAGTTGTACAAGGTAATTTGCATCTATATACATTTTTTCTAAAAGCATTACTTTCGTCACGTAAATGTGATGCCCTCGCCGTGCGACTTTCTCTCGCTTTGTGCAAAAAACTTTTCAGTCTTCTAAAGGCGGCAATCTCCGTCCTCAAAAAAACAACTTTAAATTCTATTTATGAAACTTTTTCATATAATTTTGAAAGAGTATTATTTCTAATTACTGATTATTTGTAATTCATTTCAATAAGTCAATTAAATTTTTTTATTCAATTTTAATTGCAATTGTAACAATGAATGAGTAAAATTCCCATGCTTTTGTTTTTGTTCATAAATATGTACAAAAATATCCACACACACACACACACAATTTTAACAACACAGCGAGATGTCTTTCGTTAATTTTCCAGTAAAGTGCAGAGTCGTTCTAATACAATGTACAGAATCACAAAAACCTGTCCGTGATAACCGAGGAAAACTAGTTATAGAGGTAAAAATAAAGATATTACACTAATTATAAAACAGCAGATGTTAATTTGCAGTAACAATGTACTAACATATTATAACAAGAAAAACGTCGCTAGATTCGCATCCTTTCGCCACGATGTTTTAAGTCACTTTTGAAAGCGAAAGGATTCAAGGCAATGCAATTTTTCCTAAAGAACCACCTACCTACTGAAAGTATAGTGCCCAGAGCGCAGCAGAATATCGCTATCTCACTCGCACTATACTATTTTTTTATGCTTATTTTTTTATAAGTCGAAGTAGGTAATGCAATAACAACATCACCGAGCTTTACATAAGGTAATCTAATGATCCATGTATTAATGCAATATCTTTTATGTTAGTATTATAAGCAAGGTTTTGGCTCACCGGAAAAATATGATCATTTTTCGAACTTCGAATATTATTTAGTGTAAAAAACCGATTAAGTCGGTAACAAAACGTCCAATTGATAAAGGATACCCAAAAATACCTATTTATTGCCGAAATAGTTTTTGCATCTTCATTTTTAAATATCAACATTATAAAGGTTGTCCATCGCCATTAAAATGTAGTCGACGCACTGGCAACATTGGCCCGTGTCAAAATGTCACGGACGGCATCCGTGCCTTGCGTCCGCATTCCAGCGGGAATTTACTGAAAAACTTAACACCTCGCCATTGTTATACCAACACTTCAGCGCATTAGTATTGAAGTCCATTAGCCGTCACTCGTGGCTCCATTCCGTGACACTCCTCGGTGCTGCGGTGTTCGAAGTTCGAGCGGGTTAGGATTGAAAGATATCCAACATGGATCGACAAGTAAATCGGATTACTTTTAATTTTATTTTATTGCAAAACTATTAAATTATTCGGATAAAATTAAGGTAGTAAATTAAATTAAACAAACTGAGCGCATTTTTCTTGCCATAAAAAAGGAAAATATTACCTAAAGCGTGTGCTCGGTCGACCGAAGAGTAATGTCCACTTTGATATAATCGAATACGAGTAGTAACATAATAATGTAGCATCGTTACAGCTGCGACGCATCGGGTCATAGGGGCATCGCCACATTAGAATACAATAAAGTCCAAACAGAAGGGAACGCGTTAAATCACATTACTTATAATGATTCATAACGCGGCGACTTCGGAGCGTAGCGGGACGTCGACGCTAAGCAGATTACCTGAAGCCGCACGTTACTGGTATTTCGATTACGCAAGCGCTTCATATAAACTGTGCTCCCACTGTAACGGCAACGCTAGATCTGTCAAGGAGTAACGTTCACTAAGATGTTATTCGTCAAATGTTTTTTATTGTTTAGTAGTACCTATGTACATTGTCAAAGATGAGTTATTGAAATTTGGATGCATTTCCTTTTAGCAGTCGACAAATAGGGAAGATAATTATTATTTTCATACCATCGCGCCAGGTCCCTAACGGGGTAGGCGCGGAGCATTGCCTATGAAATATCTAAGCGATACAGATCTGACGCGCTTCGTCTACATTCATCGCTCTTCTCGTACGTACATGTCGATTCCTGAGACTAAACAGAGGAGATACAATGCATACGGTGGATAATATTACTATAATTCACATCGCCGGTAATGATAAATGATAGCTGCTGGTTCCGCGCGATGAGTCAAAAGGCTCAACCGAATCGGCCGCCGCGCGTCACTGAACAGGCGGACTGATGCGATTAACGGATCGCAAGGATTCAATCATTTATATACAGGATGCGCAATTGGGGCGATCGAGCGCGAGTTTGCTGATAGGGCCCGGTAACATTCTGCACCACGTAGTTCGACAACATTATTATTGCTTTAATGACATACGTTATTATTATTATCACGTCGCCAAGGATATAAAGATCTTCGGCGCTCGGTGCTAATTACCTTATTGTGTATTTGAATAACTTGTTGCCTCACCGAACGATATTCCCGACAGCGGCGCCAATAGTTGTGACTTCGATTCACACCCAAAACAAATACTTGTGCGATGCCCACATGAGTATTTATCGTTCGTAATAATATACGTATTATTATTATTGTTATCTTTACGCGAACAGAGCCAAGAGCGAAACCTACCATTGCAAAGTAAACCCCAGTATTAGGTATGATGATGATTTGTATTTATAATACGACACGTAAGCCTCTCACCGCCGTCACTACCCAGTCTAAAAGTCAGGCGGTAGAGCCGATGACGCGGCGACGTCTCATCCAACAGTTTAGATGTTAATCGCTCTACAATTATTGTGAATTACGACGGCTCTCGCTCCGCTGGTCGGCGCACATTTAATTCACACTGCGACCTTCTTTTTATACACGGTAAGTAATGCAACACGAGGATTTTCTTCGACGCTGTCGTTAAGTTTTTGTGCGAGTGTTTATTTTACTCGTTTAAATGATTGGACTTAACGGTGTACATTATGCGAGCGGACCGTCCGAGGAGCCCGAGGACACGTCTGAGGGGAGTTCTCTGACGGGTGGAAAGAGCCGCGCGCGTCATGTTAGTCACACTTTACAGTCAATACATTTTTCCTTTACACAAATGTGTGACGTGACTTAAAATGAAACATTCCCAGTAATTTTATTATGCATCGCAGAGTTTAGTCATTGGCCGTTCGAGTAAAGAGTTCTTCGCGGGTGGCCCTCATAAATCCAAATGAGAGTCCCATTAAAATTAACTCATTTGATCGGGAAAATTACTCCTGAAAAGTAGACGGACGGACTTTTATATCTCTGCGTAGAAATTGCATAATATTTAAATTAGTCCGCTATATGTTTAGTGTCCCATATTGAAACTATACAGGCATCTCAGTGGAGCGTCATATCAAAAATAAACAAATGATACGCTATTATTTTCGTCTGTGACTGTTATTGTTTGTCTCGTGCGTGTGACGTCACAGCGTGATTGTAACAAAAAAACATGCCCAGACAATCCCTTATCTATCGCTATCGGCCCGTACGTTCACTAACACAATAATATGCGATGTCACATTGAACGGATATAAACACGTTACGTGCTTCTAGAAAACATTTATCAACACGTATGGAAATAAACTGGGATCGTGCGGCTCATTGATCGATCGGTTTCCGCTATTTTAAGATATTTTCGAAGCGCTTATTGCTCGGTATCGTTCGACCGGTTGGCTGCAATTGGCAATTGGCTGAGACCATTGTTGCGTCCCACCTTTGGTTGTTTCTCTTCCGCAATTGCGGAAAATCTGAAGCGTGCCCTATTGCCTTGCGAGTTCGAATTGGTGGAGATGCGCGTTAGAAACTGGTAGTATGATTTTAAATCTCCTTTAAAGCCTCCGACGAGGTTTAACGATAGGTATCGGGCCCGGGCGCGTAACGTGCCCTCCGCGGCGCTGAAACGCTCGGAAAAACGCCCGGTATTGTCGAACTTAGAAACATCGTTTGCGATCACCGACCACATCGGAGCTTCATTGCATCCTGTATTCTATAATACCTAATCACTATCCATTCGGAACGACCCAATCGATGAGCGTCTAAGCTACCACACACACAGTTACATCGATTGCTTATTTCCCCTAGGGGAACTCGGGATGTAAGGTTTTCTATCGATTTGCCCTTTGAACGCTCTTAAATTTCATCAAACGTTATTATATTCGTGTATTAAAGAAGACAATAACATTATAAGGAAAACAAACAACAATTTCTATTATACTCTGATACGTTCGTACTTTTCTGCGCCTCACGGTTCTGGCAATATTTTATCTGAACGTCATTTATCTGCGAAAATATTTTCGTAAGGCAGTGGGATTTTTATAACCACTCTAGCGCCTACAAATGTGAAGCTATTAAATTTCATATGACAATTAGCTGTAACGATTTTCAATGAGCCGAATGAATAGAATCATCTGTTCGTCTTCGTCGACATTAATAAAAAATTTGGATTTTCCAATATCATGCCAATTTTTGTAGGTCATTTCTTCATTTCGTTTTCCAGATTGCCGTCAACAACAACAACAACAACAACTGGATTCGATTCGAAAAGACAACCCTAACGTTGTTACATATTTGTATGTATCTACGTCGAGACCAAGATTCGTCTACTTTATCTAAATAGGCGAGATACTGGCTGATGTGTTGCGTTCGAAATCACCGCAACCGGCGTGCAGGTATGAAGACAACGATCAATATAGAAGACGCACTTTAGGTCTGTAAGGTTACAGCCTAGGCGCTCGGTGCCCTCTGCCTGCCCCTGTATGGACCGTCGCAATGGTACAACACGTTATAAGCATAAAATGAGAACCTATATTATGAAGTGGTTCATAAAATCACTGTAGTTATCGACGCGTTTGTCCATACGAGCGTTGCGAGTGGTCTAGCCTTGAACAGGAGCGGTGCGAGTGCCTACAGTGCATAGGGAAATGAACGAAACGGTGAACGTACTGCTATCGTACGTGGGATGATTTATTAGTTCTGTGCCATCGGCGGACTCGCAGACGGCGTGACCGACACGGTGGCCGTGATTACTCTCGAATCACAATACACAATCTATCTTTGTATATGTATGAAAAAAGTTTTCTTTCTTTCAGTGTGATTCCATATTGACAGACGAGCTGAACTGAATACGAGAGTGGACAATAATATTGAAATATAACAAGACGTGACATTAGTGGAGGAAACACTGTAAATACCTTGAACTCGTTAAAAAAAGAACTGAACGAAAACTAATCGTGTAACCGGCTTTGTAAATTGAATTTATGTCCGCGATTTTGCCTGCTTCTGAATAGATGTGCCCTCCTTTGTCCTCCGTCCATTTTTCATACCTCCGCTGCTGGCCACTGATACATATACACAGTAAAATTACGCATTATAAATCGTCTCATTAGATATTCGGTCTCCAACGATGGCCGTCTGGTTGGAAGAGATCTCCGTTCAGTGATAAGACAGCCACTTGTACCTACCGAAACGTACTAATGTTTATTGTTTAATGTGTTACTCTGTTGTACAATAAAGATAATTTGTATTGTATTATTATCTTGAGCACTAAACTTATGTAATACTACAATACACATTTCCTTATATGTATATTTGTTGTTAATATGTTTCCCGCTTCAACAGTACCTATAACGTGTCCGATTATTGTAATATTGAATGATACATTTTAATTATTATTTTCAATATACCGTCTGTTAAACGACTGAATAAATTCCTCCTCGTTCAGTGCTAAAATATTTACATGTCAAATCGATGCAAATAAGGCAACACTCGGAATATACTCAAGTTTAGGTATATACTGACATTTCATTACACTTTGCATACGCTAATAGCCCACTGGCAATTTTTTACATACGGTACAGCATATGCTATTACAACGCATTAGAATGTCATCTGGACGCGTGACGAACGAAGCCGAGGTCTGCACTTCGCGGGAGCGCGAGAGAGCTGATCACGATATTGTTTTCTCTTTCTTACGGCGAGGAAGCTACTTCCAGTTTTAGTTCTCCGGACAATACATTTAATTATTGATAATACATTCGATAAACCTCATACATTTATTATCAAAAAAATTACAGCAGACGCATATTTCAAATACGAAATCAAACAATGTGCGGAAATTTCGACGTCACGTTTTAAACGATGATTAATATAGTTAATTCAATAACATGGTCATAGAGAGGAAAAACAAAGATAGATAATTAAAAGCCATCAGGATTACACCGCCGGCGGGAGCGCGGCGCGGCGCTGTTATCGCTTGCGCTGATGCATTTTTATTTTTACGTAACGTCTGAAAATGAAAGTGACGTGTGCTTGTTATTGTGCGGTAGGATGAGTTTATCGAAAATAAAGATTAAAGTATTAATAACACATTGCACAAAAGGTATAATGAGGGAATAACCTGTTTGGAAAAATAATCTACCTGTTCGCGGTCGGCGTTTGCCTCACAGCAGATTGATTAGTATGAAGGAGATAAAATCTTAATTGACATTATACATCACGGTCACCGGTGGGTCCTCTGTCTCGATTTTAAATGTATTTTTTGTGTTTCCTTCGACTGACAATATCTTCATAAATACGAAGTCAATATCGCAATAGATCGAATCAAGCGAGAATTTGCGAACGGTGCCGCAGCAGGCGGCAAGCTTTAGTGAATTATGCATGAGCTACGTCTAGCGTTTCTAGGTAATAATAACACTAGTAGTTCTTTGTTTTCAGTAACAAATGCACTAGACTAATCAAACGTCACTATTCTTTTAAGTACAGTGTACCTGTATTTCAAGAGTTCTCTCCTTAGTTGAGTTTTATACGTTTATGTAATGAAAATACACGCAGATGTCTAAACACAGCATTGTTGACAACATTACGTTGCTGACATGCGTCAGGAAACAGCAAGATTTTGTTACTTACGAGAAACATCAATGGTGGACGCATCCGGTATAAATTCTCCAGCATGTCCAAATCGTACTTTCATTACAATCGTAACTATAATACGTTAAGTAACGTTTCAGAATGTAGAGCGTAAGATAGGAGACTAGTAAAAACGAATACGCGTAACACCAATTAGTGTTTTAATTATCTAGCACTCGTTGTAATTGATTCTCGTACCGTCAAAATACGAATCTTTAAAAACGTAACCGTATATTTCACAACGGTTCGGTGTTATGAAACGATACGATGGCTTTATTTGAGAAAAAAAAACAAAAAAGTTTGAGCTGAAAAATATTTCACACTTTTGCAATCGGACTCGCACGCCCGACGTTTTTATTTTGTATGCGACACACGATTTTAGGTATTTTCACCCTCCCTGTACCTACATGGTACATGATGACGAAATGCAACTACAAAAACTCACCGAGATGTACGAGAATCATCAGAATAGGAATAAGAAAGTTAGTTATATAATGAATTACATTAGATCAATAAGGTCATAATTGTAAGGACAGAGATATTTGGGACTCGATGCTTTCTGCCTACCCCGTTGGATACCTGGCGTGATGGTAAAATAAGGTCATCTAAACAGTGTTTACGTATAAGTACCTGAAGCTCACGTATGCATTTATCACTTCATTTCGTGAGTATACGTTCAGCTCGACATTGATATTCTCCGGAATTTGCACTAGAATCTGTACCATCAACGCCTTGCCAACGAGCCGCTAACAATAGACCAAATGAGATTATTTCGCAACGATTGAGATGAGATACTGCGATCGATCCGCAACTTTGTCGCGTACCGGGGCCTGGCATCGGTATCTTCCTGGCAACCGAATGAGGACTGGAGAGTCACCGAATCGCCATGAAAGCCTTCGATAAATAATGAAAGTTTACCCAATATATCCAAGTACCTAAGTGCAATGGGAACTCGTGAATATTTGCCAATCAAACTCATGAATAAGCATACCCGCGAAGTTTTGAGACGATCTTCGCGCCGCTTAGCTGAAGGCCGTTTCACGCGACGTTTAGCCGAACAAAGCCTCCGCAACCCGAGCGAATTGAAATGAGCGGACAAAAGAAAAATTACAGGCTATGTATACATTATGATATTAAATATCAGTCGCTTCGACATCGATGCGTCGACACCCTTCACAGTCGAGAGAGAGAGAGAGAGAGAGCGAAACCAGCCGAGCTGCACTCGGGCGGCGTGGTGAACTATGGCCTTAGAGCTTTACGTGACGCGTGAATAGTCGTGTGGAAAAGTGTTAAAATAAAATGGGCCGAGAAATGTTCACGTTTACGGCACGCACTGAGCATTCGCAGCGCGTATTATTCTCACGCAGCGTCACGGCGCGGACGTGAGCCGACTCGATGTACAAACGCACCACTTGCGTATCATTTGAATTGTTTATGTGTATTCGCGTGTGTGATTGTGTATTCAAGGCGAGCGGTGCCGACGTGTTTGTGTATACACACTGACAGTGTTACTTAACCGCGAATTACGTTACTCGTTTGTTATTTCTTTGTATTTCAAGTGATAGAAACGGTAACTTGTCATATTTGGTCGCGGAACGCTCGATATTACTGGCAGCTGTCAGCACCTAGGGAAATTTAAATTACGGTCATAATATTGTAAACGTGGCTGTTGAACGGAATATTGTGAGTTCGATTTCCATCCAGGACAAATATTTGTGTTATGATCAAGAATATTTGTTTTATGTCCAGGTATAAAATCATGTAATACGTAATCCGGTCACCATAGTACAGCCTCTGCCTAGTTTACGCTTAGGGAGCTGTCATTGAAGCTCTCCCGCTCCAGATGTTTATTATTATAATCATTGAATCAAAATTAATAGTATTTTTTTTTTAAACTCACTCAAGTCCACTGTGTAATTCCGAACGGAGTAGTGAGCTCAAATTAAATTCTTCGCCTACGAGACCCTTCGATACACATAATGGACGAGATCTCTCTTTACTTATGTTTCATTGTTAGAAAAGCGTACTCGATAACTCGCGGTGAGTACCTTCTGGTGTCACGAGCGGGAGCCGCATGCCCGATGTGTTCGTTCACCCCGCACAATACAGGGCGTTTCAATTGATACTGTATTTTTAGGACACAGAATAATATACGCCAATTTTTTTATATTACGGAGACAAGAAAACGCCCTTCTAGTCTTGCTGATTTTATTCTCGGGAACGTCTCGCGGAGGAAACGGGCGTTATTTCCTCTAGGGGTGAGCGAGACTTTAGAAATTTAAACCGGCTACGATCCTGTTACACTTCGACTCTTCTGCTCTTATCTAAGTAGTCATATAGGCATACACGTCTTTCGTTTTCAACATACATTTCAATCATTTTATGTTCATGGTTAAAATGAAATTATTAGAAAGTAAATTAATTTAATTCTATTGTGTTTATCCCGTAATACGGACGGCGAGCAGGCGAGAAATGATCGAACCCCACGGCGCGAGTTCTCTCGCAAGCAGTGCGTTTGCGTTTCATTCTGCGCGTCGCCACTCGTTCGCCTCGTGCGGCCGCCGGCCCGCCGACCTTCCCGCCGCCCAGGGGTGACATTATCGTTGCCGGTCTTCAAAAACTTCACCTATAAACGAGTCAACATTGATTTACACGAAAAGGTAGTGTGCGTCACTGGTCGATGATTAAACAATCTTATGTTATTGTAGGTGAGTAGAAAATTAATATGCCTGCCGGTGCAAACTTCTATTTTTGGAATACGTAACAAGTTGATAGTGCATGATTTTGCCCAAAAGAGCCAAAAAGAGTTATCGACTAAAAAGTCATATTAACTACATAGATATCACTTAGTTTTAGTTTACTCGAGACGTTCATTATGAATTGGACAAAGTAAAATGGTGACAATGCATGTGTTTTTTTTTTTAATTTTTAACCTGTTATGAAAGCCGTTTCACTGCGAAGAGCTATCTTCATTTTTTGCACGTACTAGAATAAAAAACTTAAAAAAAAAAATCACCTTTCGTAACCTCCATCCGGAATATAAAGTCAAAATGTTTAATTGAAAGCTTTTATTTTCATCCGCTGTTCATAGAAGATATTGCTTTATGGAATAAAAATATTTCATACACATAAAGAAGTGGCAGCCCTAGCCGCGGTACAGTCAATACGCGATAACACTGGAGAGTGCTTTAGCACGAGAGTCCTTTGTGACGAGCCAATATAATAGAATATCTATATCAAACAATAACACACGTTTATAAGAAGCATTGTACTCGACGAGAAAGTTGCCAGTCATCGATAAAATGTTGGGACATTTTAGTCCAAGGAAAACATCATATTTTTTCTGATTGAGAAATGTTTTCACACATCCCGTCTGACCCTTAGGGAAAAGGCGGTATATGAGACACGCTAACATGTGAGCCGAGCCCAACGGTACATGCTATCGTGTCACGCCGACAGGAAAACAACGCATTGACAATCAGACTGATATCCGACAAAAAATCTGTTATTCATGTTACAACTTAGCCTTTCCCTTGTCCGCTTTGGGATCGTTTTGTGTGGTGTCACCAGTTGAACGATCAGATTACGATTCAATAAAATAACTATTTTTAACTTTATGTATCTGCGTTTATGCTGTCGAAAAACAACTTTATACAACAAATTGTACGATATAAAAAAAAGTATTTTTGATGTGAAACATCTATAGCCGCACGTAAACCCGATTTCTGGCGTGGCGACGCATGCCGTGGCGACGCGTC
>DWEM01001733.1:0-13550 GCA_018245935.1 Agara belti belti
AAATATATTAATGCACACATAAATATTACAGGGCTTTCGTGTTCTTGAGTAATTATCTCTTAGTCTTCTGAAACTAACAGACAAATAAATTATCTACATTTTTTATATTTCTTATTCAGAAACTAGACAGTAATGAAAGTCTATACAGGGCTTGAATAAATATGATTTCGTAGAAATAATAATTTCTGACTAGAAACTTGTAGGTTTTTATCGTAACTATAGATGGTAATATTTTTAGAGTAGTTTGTTTTAATTTGAAGAGAAACCACCTATTTCGTTTGATCTAGAAGTCGTTAAAGCAATTATCAAATTCAAAAGGGCGAGGAATAGGCATGAGCTTACAATAATTAATTGAATAATATAAAATATCATTATATTCAATTAATATTTTTAATTATCAACATACGTACCAACATACAATATATAATGTTTCAGCTAAATTATTAATTTAAAAGAAAGAAAACTTTCACCGTTTTTCTTTAGAAAGCTTCATTCATACTTTTTTTTGAGAGTATTACTTTTCGATGAGAATAAACAAACATGGGATAGGTCTTCGTATATGTCAATAACACAAAGTTAACATACAAATTTATTTCCTTACATTTTTTCTCGGAGAATCTAGATCATAAAATTGTAGCTTAGAAGACCCACAGGACTCGTTAGTAAAATATATCGAAGCTCATTTGTAGAGTTAAGTATATGGTTATGTACTAGTCGAATGACTTAATGACGAGTTAGGTAAAATCATTTCTTATAATTTATGCATTGATAATAATTCGGAAAGAAAAAAGAATAGTAAATAAAACGTATTTGTTGTCTGATATGTTGCTTAGTGTACGTAAATTATTTTCTGTTCCTTAGAGTGTGTATCATTTTTACCTTTAACAGGATTAGAACTCAGTATGAACGGTTTCGCCGAGGAGCCCATGGTGTCGGGCGCCGCTTGGCAGCGCGCCCGCAACCTGCCGACACGAGTACGCCCGGCGGCGTCGCACGCGCACCAGTATCTTACACACCACCTGCCACCACAGCTGTACGCTTTGTTGCTGACTGTACTGCGACACTTACGTGTGTTTTGAATTTGAAGATAGAGAAATTGGATTTTTGTGGAAAGACCGAAAGCTAAGCGCTTCACATCGCGTTGTTATTAAAATACTAAGAGTACATACGTGCATTGTAATAAATAATTTTTATGTTACTGCTGCCTATGAAATATCTCATTGGTGACTATAATTGTTTTTAATGTTTTTTCGTAGGTTTTTTTTATACAAGGATAATTTGCTAGTATACAATACTAACTTGTTAAGTTTTATCTCAGTGCGTTACTGCTTGTTTAATTGGGTGTTATGATTAATGGGGTGAAAAGTGGAAATATAAAAAAATATATATTAATAGTTCACTATTTCATTATTTCCGGTTATGTCTTTGTGTTAATAAATAATGTCAAACATTTTACTAACTAAAGTTACTATAAGTTGTTAAAAAATAAATTACGTACAATTATTATAATTTACAAAACAAGGCAATAAGACACAAAAATTTAAAGCGACAATAAAATGAAATAGGAAAATAATTTTAGAGCTTTTCGTATAAACGTCATTGATCCAATACGATTTCATTAATTGTGGAATTTAATTTTATCTGGTAATATTATAATAATTGAAATTTGGAAATATATGATAGGCATTGTTTAATGACATGATTTGCATAGCTGATATTTCATTACTTTTGTACGAGTGCGTGATGAAACTTTAAAACGACGCGATGTGGCGCTGTAATTATAATTATGTAAATATATTTTTGTCCATAATTCATCGTGTATGTATAGAGAAATATCGTGTCACATTAAAACAGTTTTTCATTTAGTCTCCTGACTAAGACGTATCGAGCGACTAAGCGTTCGTTCGCACGTAAATGAAAAAGATAAATTATCGTTCATTGGTAGTTAGCGTTTTTCGAACTTTTTGTTCGTACCTTTCCGTTTTTTTAATTTGACTTGAAACCGGCTTTATAATAATAACCTGCATGAATGACTCTTATTATTGGCTGAAAAGAAATGCAGAATGCGAAGTTCGTTCGTGAACGCTGTGATAAAATAATTTCACTCCGGAAATTGTTGGAAAAAGACCCTCTTTATTCTTATTATATGGAAAAGAATATTCGCGTTCGTCTGTATAATTTCCAACTACAAAAAGTACTCATTTACTGTAAGCAATATACGATGAAAACGTAGCTTTCTGAATGTAGGTAACATTGATTGAAACCGGGTATAAACTGAAGCCTTTTATAGTTTCGGGTCTCAAAAAGTGATTTCGAAATGCACACCACGTATTTCACCTTAACACTAGCTTATCGATTCGCAATGAAAAGCTTATATTACTTCTAATGAACATAGAATATAAAACACTGTAATGGTCAAATTTATAAAATGCTGACGTTTCTCAAAAATGAAGTTTTACTATCATTTATTTACTTAATTTTATGAACATGTTTATTTTTTGTGGGGGTGTACTACACTCCTCTGCCTACCCCTTCGGGGAATACAGGCGTGATGTTACGTTTATGTTTATTTTTAATGTACTGAAATATTAACTTAAGATATTATAATGTTATTTAACTGAAAATATTTGTTAAGCTTTAGCTGCTAGGTGGCAATTTAAAAATGTTTAATTAGTTTAATTTGTATTAAAAAGATTTACATATATATATCTGTACCATGTAAAGTTAATTAAATCATATTTTCATTCTTCTTGCTTAAGTGTAACTTTTGTGAACGATGGACATACTTTTTCTTTAAAAAATGTTGTAACTTATTACATAATATGTTAATGGTAACTAACAATATAAGACTATAATATGTAACTGATAGGATAAGCTAAATTGAATAAATAATACATACATATAACGAAATCGTATAGTTCTCCTAATCGTCTCCAACATATTGTGCTAATAAATATGTTATGTTGACTTTGACAATAAAATATGTAAAATTTTGAAGTACCGAAATATTTATTTTGTTAAAAATTCCCCCCTTGAATGAACCAAAAAAAAATTTTGTACAATCCTATCTGTATAACAAGCAATGGATATTATTGCAAATTATAATACTAAATGTTCATTGAAAGGATACTAAAAGTACAATATAAAATGCAGATACAACAGATATAACAGATAAACAGATACAACAGCTGAAAGTACTGAAATCTGTTGTTGCAGCTGCGTAGCGCGTCATTATACGACTAGGTAATCGTAGTTTAATACAGCGTAAATATACGCATACATACTCGCTCATATAAAAGGTTTAAAATCAATCAGCCACGTGCGAAATATGTTGAGATGCCGTACAATCGTGTGTTTCGTTTAAGGTAGGTAATATTAAAAGTTAGTTAAGGCGATATATTTTTAATGTACGACTCAATATCGCCCCACTAGGTCGACCGCTCCCAAAAGAGACATTGCAGGACAATGATAAACGATCGAGCCGCTCCGCTAATGCATTTTTCGTGTTGCACTTGAATTAATGCGTCTTAGCTTCATTCGGTTCTGTTTGAGTTAAAAGGACTTAATAACCATGAAAATGTAATGTTAATCGTTTTTACGGACAGGCAACCAACTCGAAGTCATATATGTATAATTAATGGAATAAATTAAAAACTGCGAACTAATACCTAATGCTAATGTACCATATAAGATTTTGACCTTTAAATAACATTTTAACCAGCAATTAAACTACTGATTACAGCAACTACTGAAGCCTCGTTTTTTGTGATGTCGTTATATAAACGGAACGCAGTTTCGACTGGCGTCATTTACAGATGTATTGCTCAGCCTAGGAATTACAAAAGAATATCTTATATCTAACAACCCCTGTTCGAAGTTTTTCGGCTTCGTATTTTCATGCATACTTACTCCACTTAAGAATAAATCGATGATATATAAACAATACTATAATAATTTGCAACTTGGATAAATACATATTTGTAATCGATACGCTACCTAACGGCCGCCACGCACGCTATGATATTACTCCAAGTAAAAGTTTCATCAGCATAATTTATGCGGGACACCCGCAAGTGGCCCGTGTGGACGCCACTTTTTTATTTATTCGCTTGGATCCGCGCTGAATTTCGGTATAGAAGATTTTTCAGGAAGTAAACTTCAATTGTGCAACTCTGTCACGTAGTGTTTTAGCGTCACGCCGGCAAAGATGCGCTCGAGTTTAATAATGTCATAGGCAGCCACCCAGCATTCTTATGACCAACAGAATAGCGGTAGCACTATCTTACCAGCGACGTGACCCGATAAGGGCGTTTTACCTTTTTTAAATTGGAAATTCTGCCCTTATTTAAATAAAACATCGCCCAGCTACGCTCGGTATGTTAATTATATGCAAGGATTACGTACGCGTTTTATAAGCGTTTCATTTGACTAAGTTAAATGTTATCTTTCTTTTTTATTAACATAGGATATTATAAGTTTCTACTCTTCCTACGCGCACTGAAGCTTCCTGATCGGACCTTTGTCAAATCAAAACCCCAATTTACGGGAACTTTTGACTTCTTTCATGTACCCAACAGTGGGACCTAAAAGTGGAACACGAGACGTTCTACATAAAATATAAAATTTAATTAAACTGACGTTCTTCGTTACTTAGGTATATAAATAACGTTGGTTAAAACCCTGTCTCCTAAAAAGGATTTCACAAGCATGTCCAAAATAATCTAAAAAAATATCGCGGATGAGTTTATGGATTTATAACGAATCCCTACGCTCAGTATCAGTAAAACGTATTTTGGTGACGCATTAAGAAAATGAATACACAAGTTCGTATATACGTGGCTAGCACTCAAGTTGATTAGGTTCGCATCCCATCATTGCATCACGCTTTACGTGTCACTGTTGAGCTCCGGCAACTTCGCTGAGTCCTAGCGCATACTCCACCACGCTGCTCCAGTGCAAAGTGGAGGAGGTGTAAAGCATGGAAATAGTCGCGAAAATTTTCCACTAATGATAACTAATACAAGTATTGACCGAGCCCGGTGTCATTTGAATTTACATATCACTTACTATATTACTAGATACTGAGAATAACATAAACAAATTCAAGGCTTTCCACATTTCCTTTCCAAATCAATAAGCAAAAGAAAAAGCAGACGTGAAGTTGTCAAATAAAATACCCGCCCGGTAGCTTTGTCTGAGTGTAGTCATTTGTTTAACGAAGAAATTTTGCACTGGAATCGCAATTCGTCTCATCGCCTATTTGTATGGAACACATACAAAGAAATTCTCGCTTGTCATTGCTCAATGAGAAATTCCGATTTTCTTGTACATTTTGCTACTCGTTACTCAATACTTATTGGATATTGTTGATTTGGAGCTGATCGAAATGCCACGTACTGCTCTTACTGTCGATATGGACTTTATGTTTACTTTCAAATGAAAAATTCTCGGAGTCGTATTAAAATTAATCGCCTCAGAATAACAAACAATATTTATTTGGAAAGTGACTTTGAAAATCTTTGGATACGAATTTTGTAAAGTTTTCCAACTCTAAAAGCTACATGCCAACATAATTTAGAATCACTTACCATAAATATCGTTATGTCATAACGAACTAGGCCTTTGTCATGTTTCCGAATGCACTTTTGGAATCCTATGATACCGAGTACCCTTTAACAACGATAAAATATTATGAAAGCAGAATTTAGCTCATTCAAATATATAATCGTTGTATTCTTTGTATTTGATTTCAAGAGCAAAAGCGGTTATTAAATTTTGTTTAAACTAACCTAAAAAGGGCATTTTATGTACATATAACGTTAAAAATTATAAAAAATAGTCTGTTCTATTGATTTAGTCACTAAATCCTACACAAACGCAAATACCTTATATTTTTAAACGGACGAAGTTTTGTTTTATTTGCGCCGGTTTGTAACATTCGCCGGGCCGCGAAGTCATGTGGCAATAATTCTTACAAACGCTTCTGACAGTCAACTCGCTGAATGGGATTAACGGCGTCATTCAAACGTCGACAGATTTTGTCGTCTATTCGAACTAAAACTTTTCTAACTGAGCCCCACTCGTACAATGCAAATTAAGTTTGACATTTATAAAATGCTAGCACCTTTCTCGTTTATATGTCTAGAAACGAATAAAGAATTACTTCAATTTAAACTTTCAAAGCCAACAAGTGTTTCCAGTGTGTTTCCTACATTGTCGAGGACACAGGGTGTCCCCACATCATGATATTACTGATACTCGAACGACTGGCTGAGCCAAATTTCGAACTTAAGGTATTTGTCCTAAGGTAAGTCTCTACAATTCTCTTGTATTCATGGAGTAGAGATTCAATGCAAATTAGTGAGGCTAACATCAAATCACCGATCCATTGTTTGCATACACACCAGTACAAATAGTTGCGGAAACTATCATAACCATGGTTTTATGAAGTTGTCGTAACTATTAGTACGAGTACGATAGAACGAGGCCCAGCACATTTGATAAACTCAACATTTGTCCCCAACTTTTAATAGAAAATTCAAACGACGCTTACAGACAGCGTTAACGAGACTCATGAAATTTCTTAGTTACAAAATATCACCCATTGTTCAAATACAAAATATCGTAAATAAAAACAGATCCTTAAGTATTTGTCATCAACAGCTGACAATTTAGGTGCAGAACAAACAACAAAACATCGGACACAATCTGCGACCAGATAAATAACGAGCAAAAGAAAAAACAGAAATCGTGGTAAAAGAAATTGAATTTATACAACGAAAAAATGTTATTTAGTTTTAATGTTATTATAAAATGTTATGTAAAAAGGCACTTTATTGGTATTACACTTAATGTGAAATTGTCACTGCTAATAAATTAGTATTAAAATAATAGGACTCGGCAATATCTACCTGTCAATCGTCTATATGAAAAAGAAATAATTAAATCAATAACGAAAGGATAAAATATGTTATTGAAACAATGCTTTACATTCATTTTTTTAAATTATTCCTGATTCCCAATTTTTACCTTAGCTTACCTTACTCGCATTTTTCTCCAGAAAATATTAGTGTACTTTCAAACAAGGATCAATATCGCTTCAAAGTAAGTTAGTGTTGTAAAATACTTTATACAAGAAACTCCAAGAGCGGAACAAAATTATGTTTAGAAGAATAGACAATTGGTGAGACAATTTAGGAACGAAAGATATTTGACACTTGAATTGTGCTACGCAATTGTATTTTTTTTTGTATTATATTCATTAGACAAATAAATACTGAAAGTACATTGTTTTTTCAATTTATTTCGAGAAACAGAAAACAAGACAAAGGTTAGTACAGAGAAGAGCGCGCATTTTATAAGATGTCAGGCAAAGCTGATTATGGCAGTCACAATTAAAAATACTCGCCCCTTTAAACAATATTTGAGACATCTCATTTTTACCTCTGTAGGAAAGGTTTGTGACCCTTTTAAACAAAGACCTCTTCAAAAGCTTTTCATGAAATAGGTATTATATGGCCTGAATATTCTTATTTTTTACCAAAAGGTCGGATTCTTCTAAAAAAAATATTTCTTTATTGCTATAAAATAAAATATAGCGATATAGTAGAGCTATTGAATGGACGTTTTAATTTCTTATTTGTTTTTTTTTACCAGAACAGAATAAGTACCAGTAATATGAAAGTATTTCCATATTTTTTTTTACGAACAGCCAAAGACTGTCAAATGTTCGCTTTCAGTGATGTATCTGAAGAACGTTTGGAATTGCCTTTTTACCATAGTCAAACTGGTCGTTGTTGGCAAAAGGAAAAAGGATTGTAAATGTACTGTTAACAGTTTTAAAGTTTTGTTTTTGACTTGAAAACAACTAAAAAATATGCAAAGCCACCACGTGTTAATCGTAACTGTACATAACTCTGAAACATCCTGTACTATGAGACTACAAATAACAGCTTAGAATAGATAAAAGTTACGACCGATCTTTCCTCGCGAAAATTGAAATCCGTGGTCAAACTTAAATATTCAGCAAGCCAATAAATTTTCTCACCCTTGACATTATAATATACTATTGAGGGTGTCGCTTAAATTGTATATTCAATTTTATAGCTACATTAGACTGCCTTATGAATAATGTTTACTTACATTATTTGCTTACAAACTTATTATGCTAGGGTTTTTTAAACTCCATTAGTAATGTCGTGTATCTCTCTAAAGCAACATACGAAATGGAAAGTAGTCGGGAATACGCCCGTCACTCCGCGCGGCCATCAATCTGCCGCTACCCGAAGCGCCGTAACGACGCAACGGACACCGCGATATATCGATGACCCAATTTTAAATGTAAGATAAGCTATGTATTTAAACCCAAAGTAACAGATACATTTTTCCGGGGTAACAGACACATTTACCTGCTCATTTCATTTCAAATATGAATATTGTTTGATATGAAACTTGATAATTGTTTTTACTTATTTTTAGTTAGTGATTAAGCACATTACATCTTTTTGAGAGGCACCACGCATATCATCTCTAGACTTCGCCACCTTGCTTTTTTTGACAGCTGTCAAGTTAACTCGATGTGCAAATGCGTATAACATAAAGATTTGTATCCGATATGAAATCGAATGCAACGGCGATCACTATATGTCACTATGATCCGTTGGCCCTATTAATATCCAGAACGAATTATCATATTCACCATTACAGACGTATATTAAATGTATGAAACGATTTCTTAATAAATCGGACTCATTCAAAGCGAGATCAGATTAGATCTGATTCATAGAATTCATTGGCCTAAAAATTATAATTCTATCTTAGGTTTTTTTCTTTTTAAATCAATATAACGGACGCTACCTTGGATAAGGAATCATTTTATGTCCATTAAATACAGCATGTAGGTACGTAGGTCCTGGAAATAATGACACCTTTATTACAATGTAAACAAACGGTCTACTAATCAGTCACACTTGCCTATTATTTTTTTTCATAGTTTCTACAGATATGAGAAAGTTTAATAAAACACTGAAATAAAAAAAGTAGCACATTTCGGAGAGAGGGCAAGCGGTTGTCCTTTCCGCGGTGATCAATCTGTCACGCTGCTCCAAGTGACGCATCGATAGACGGCGCGATATATCGATGGGCGAACTTTAAGTAAATAGATATAGTAATATTTACTCAGTATTATTACCGCCTTATATTTGCCGAGAATACTCAGAAAAAACGTTAATTTCAAATAATGATCACAATTATAGACTAACATATCTTCAATCTAGAAAAACTAGTAAATAACCGTTGTGTTTTAACTATTTACTTTCCTCCCTCCCCTCTCTTAGTTACCCAATGGAAGAGAGATCTAAAAGAACATCCAAACAACAGGATTAACTATTGAACACGTGGAAGCGATTAATTAACAAGAAGGGCGCAAACATGGATTTTGTATGAATTTCAATATGATAATTCAATTACGATATTTTTATTCCAACAGACATTTAAGAGCGCTTTAATAAGAAACAAATGAAGCTCAAAAATGCGACGAAGATCGTCGATTGTAAACATTTAGGGTCTTAAAGCAAATGGCCGAATAAAAATCGTTCGCTACGAGAAACACAAGTAATTTATATTGAGCGGACGAAACATTAGGTCCAATTATCTGTAGCAATTGTGTTGCAATATGTTAAACAACCCAAATCAATGACCAACCGAAATTCGTTAACAATTATATTCGATTGTAAAACGGTAAACAAAGTTCGTGACTTTTGTTTGTAGTACCAAATTTTTAATAAAAAATTCAAATAAAGTGAGGCGAAGAGAAATTTGAAGTATTTGTTCATGACGAGACCAAAAAATTTCAATAAACA
Source organism: Agara belti belti (assembly GCA_018245935.1). Classification (NCBI taxonomy): domain Eukaryota; kingdom Metazoa; phylum Arthropoda; class Insecta; order Lepidoptera; family Hesperiidae; genus Agara; species Agara belti. The sequence continues at coordinate 9,861 of DWEM01001733.1, forward strand.
ATAAAGGAAAGAAATGTAGAAGCCTAAAATCATTATAGATCATAAATTTCATTTTAACGCGTCTAAAAGTTAAACTCAAAATACTGTAGAAAACCTGAGATCACATATATGTAAGTTGGTAACTCTTAGCAATAAGTAGCAACGCGTTGTGTATGCTTGTTTATGTACCTATGCATTCCCCATAAACACCTGCAATCTACCTGAAATATGAATGTTAGTAAATTTATGTTAGTATGTATTAGTCAACCCTGCTGCTATTCAAAGTTAGCTACAGATATGTTGCTACTCTTAAGTACTAAGATGGCTGCCTCTCGTATACAATTCTATCGGCATCCACATCCATCAAACCCAAATACGATGCAACAAATAGTTTTAATAACAATTGATTCACGGCAGCAATAGGTGTAGCGTTGATACCGCTCCAAGCGAAACCTAAAATACGTTTTCCACCCTGCCAGGCTTCAATAGGCTTACCAATACATCTATGTAAGCAATCTTGGGTTTCTATATGAGCAATGTGCCTAGAAGTTTCCAAGCCTTTGTTTAATAAGTAGGTTTACTTATTACATGGTCTTATCATATATTAAATAACAGATAACATACTTAGGGGCATACATAAAAAAATGTTTGGATATTTTCTTATTGTAATATAAGTATGTCAAAAAACAAAGATTCAAAGAATAAAATGAGCTCGACTTGCACAAAATAGTCATTTTGGTTTTCGTTATTCACTAAATTGAATAGAAAAATGATTTGACGATTTTTTTAAATATCTACATCAATGCTATTTTGTCACTTTTGATATTTTGCATACATACATTATTTTTGTACAAATTTGTGTCGATAGGATATTTCCTATATTAAAATGAGATTAAAAACAATGGTCGAACAACTTTTTCTTACCGCATTTCTCCTTTACATCTTGTATTAGAAGATAAATGTCAGTATTTGCTTCTTTTTACATCACCATTTGAAGAGTAAAAAAGCCGGCTGACTGCAAATATTTAAGGGCTCAGCGCTAACGGCTCAATAAAAGGCGGTCGTCCCGTTAGTAAACAGAACTGCCAGTCATTAGACTGAGCGGACGAAACATTCGTTCCAATTATCTCGGGCGCTCGGGAAAAACGTTAGGCGGCCCAAACCTAATGACGTTGTCAGTGAGACTCATCAATCTATTAGAACCTAAAAACTGAGCACACTTATAATATTTTGAAATAAGCATCAGTAAATAGTTTACAAAAGTGAACTTGAATATCATTTTCTTATACATTTTGCGAGTATTTATTTTTCAAATACTACAAAATAACGAGAGCAATAGTAAACGTTATTATATCAAAATTTTAACTTCAAATTGTGCGTTCACTCAATTGTTCTAAAGGCTCAGCTCTAAAGACTCAATAAAAGGAAGTCATCCTGTTAGTAAACAGAGCTGCCAGTCATTAGACTGAGCGGACGAATGATTCAGACCAATTATGAGAATGAATACCTCGGGCCCTTAGGACAAACATCCATCCATCCTATCATCACTGGGATCCCACCCGCGGGATTCAAAATGATATAAATGTACGAGTACGTAAATATATATTATGTACATTATGCTTGAATATAGTAAAAAATTATATAATATTTATAATTGTTGAGATAGCCTTTCACATCATTTTGCTGTTAATAAGTAAAAAACGGAATAATTATACACACACAAAAGGTATAAGTAGTATTGTTACAACTGCTGATATCATAATTATATCAGCGATCTATATTATATTTTAGTGACTTAACGTATTTTAGAAGTACTTAAGTATATATAATAAGTACCTCAGTACCTAATAATAGCTTTCACTTATTGTCCTTTCAATCGTGTTTGATTGCACAATTTTGAAACTTTGTATTAAATTATTATATGTATAACAAATATTTAGTTATGTATTCAATTTTATATAACGAAAATTTCTTTGGCATTTTCGTATATTGTTTTTATTTATTTCTTTGTATTTGTATTTGTGTTCAATTTCAGGGTAAAAACTTTATTTATGCCAGATGATAGAAAATGTTTAAATCATCTGGAACAACCATTGTGATTAAAACGAAAACGATGCACTCTCGTATTTTTTTCAATTTTCGCAGTGTGGATTTCAAATATTCAAATTTCAGAATAACGCTTTTATTGACTACGCCGCATTCATTGCTTTTTCTGTCAGGTTTGTTTTTGAAACCGACTAGTATCAAAATAACGCGGTCATAAAAGGAAAATATCTGCGGATATTCGCTGAACATTGGTCGAACTAATCGATTTTGCTTCGGTAAATTTAATTTAAGTACGATTACACATAACAATATGAAATAAATTTACATTTATAGTTATAATAATCTTGTACATCGTGGAACTCGTAATATGCGACAGTCAGATATAGATATATTATTGCCTAGATATCGATACATATTAAAAATACAAATTATATAACGTACTATATAAATATGTTATAGGAGCAATTTGATTATAATAAAATAATATAAGAAAATATTTATACCTACGTATAAAAGCGTGCTTTATAGTCATTGTTTATTTAGTTAATAAACTTTACAGGCAAAATTACCGAAATTATTGATAGTACGGATTATCCTTTACTTTGGATAAGACTTTAATTAAATAAGCAATTTCTACTTAAAACTATTCAGAACGAACTGTTAACAAAGATTAATTCAGAAGTAGCAAATTAGGTGGGCAGTTCATTAACAAGTCTATTAAATCCATAGCAAAGGGAATTCTTAATGGACATTATTTCTGAACTGCACGCTAGAGCCAGTAGGGTTAGCGCGACTTGCCGATTTGGATTACAGAAGCATTTGCAATAAATGTTTTGATACAATAACTTAATTACATATTTCTTTCATTTCGATCTAAACAACTGAAACCAATACTAAAATTGCCCTGATTACATATTGTCGTGAATTATTGCGACATTCAAAGTCGTTTTTAGTACGCAGAAAAACAATGTCTATGGAATTATTTAACATTATTCTCACTGTCCTGTTCCCATATTTATTAGGGTTCGGCAACATAGTCATAAGATGTCATATCCATATTGTATTACGTCATCCTGCATAACATTAACCCTCCTTGGGTGTTACTTAATATGTATGATAGTATGTTAGTGATGCAGGCGCAAATCGAAAACAGTTTCGTATGCTTAGGAGTACGCACACTGTTTTAGATAGATGAAAGTTGGCGCCAAATTTTCCCAAAACTGCTTCTGACAAATACCAAGAGTCTTACAAGACGGTCTCAGTCGTTTTCTTTTCTTAATAGTCGTTAAATCTTTGAAGGCCCACAAGGTTGACTAACCAACTAACTAACTACTAACTCGTATATCTATCAACAATAATATCTTAGGATGCCTTCACACACGGCCATCTGATCCCAAACTAGACAGAGCCGGTACTATGGTGACCAGACAGCTAATAAACTACATAGATACAAACTATATAATACTTATATATTATTACACACAGACAAAACAAACAAATATGTTCTTCATACAAATATCTGTACTGGGTGGGAATCGAACCTACGTCTGTTTTAGTAGTCAGGGTCTCTTGCCGCTAGACCAAGAGGCCATTCAAATTCAAATTCAAATTGTTTTATTCATTATAAGGTACATACATACACTTAATGAAGGTCATATTTTAGTC
>DWEM01001734.1:0-13545 GCA_018245935.1 Agara belti belti
TGGGACTTAAACGTAACTGGTGAAATGTGGGGGTGTACTACACTCCTCTGCCTACCCCTTCGGGGAATACAAGCGTGATGTTACGTTTACGTTTACGTAATCCGGTTTTTGTGGTCCATTGCTGGACCGGTTCTCCTCTCAGAGTGAGAAGGCTTTTAGGCCACAGCCCACCACGCTGGCCAAGTGAGGATTGGTACACTTCATACACCTCAGGAAATATTCTATGTTTTATAACATCGATGTTTTCTTTCGCCTTTATAGCAAGTGATATTTAAATTTTTAGTTATAAAACGCACGTATCAAGTCAGAGGTGTATTCCAGGAACGAACGCGGACTCCCGAAGTGGGAGGCTGAATTTCCAACCACTAGGCTATCAGTGCTTCACTGGAGAACAATACGGTTACTTGCGCAAAACGGAAACAATAAGGCTTTATTTATGTACTCTATTTATAACCCTTTGCCACTTCACTGTCACTTTTAATGAAGCCGATCGTTGTGCAAATTTGTGCCTGGATTTTGATTTATACCCAGGAAAAATAGGTGTCCACCCTATTTCCTTTTACCTTTGTTCGTAAAAATGATTAATTCTTTCAATATTATCTCAATCTAGTGTGAATATTTTCAAATGGAGTTGCAAGCAAAATTCATATTAATCAGTTCCAATGTTAGGCGAAATACACGAGTGCTTATCCTGCCACAATGATTCAGTATTCAATCCGAAATGGGCGTGTGAAACAGACCAGCGGTCGCTCGGTAACCAACCCGTTAATGCCACACGCTAACACCCGACCATGTTCGACACAATCCCGGTACATTATATCCCTAACTCAAACATATACATAATAATAATAATAACTGGAGACAATTCCACACACGGTTATCCGATTCCAAATTAGGCAATTGAATGTTTGTGTTATGGTAACCGGACAGCTGATGTACATACACTATAATACTTGTATAGATATTTTGATTACATCCAGACAGACCAAACAAATCTGGTGCACACACTAATTGAAGAAAAGTAATTGCAATTGTCGACATCGTTGAAGTATGTATTTTGTTGTACATAATATATACTGGCTTAGCTTCTAATGGCTTCACTAAGCCACTTAAATTTCTTTATCATTATACGAATAGTGATTAAACACTATTTATCTTAAGTTATATTTTTAGCTTATTTACACAATCATAAATTATCCTAATCACAGTGATCTTTGTCCAAACATTAATGTGTGCTCGCTAGTGGTCTGTTGAAACGGGCCAGAGGTTTAGGGTTAACCATCCCATTAATTATGTTCCACCACATGTCGTAACATGTTCAGGACAATCCCGATTACCGCTTGAGTGCTGCATGATTTGTGTCCACTCCTTTATATGTGATCAATTATTAACTGCCTACAAATAGGTTTTGTAATGGTATTTTGTATTTCTCAAACGGTCCGGTCTTGTTTTAGGACGTCTCTTAGGTTATTTAACATTCTTTGAAGTCAACTTCTTCAGGATCTGGAATACAGAGACGCATTGAAAGAAAGCAGATCGGAAGCACCTGTAACAGACGAGCTTATGACAAAACAAAACAGGGGAAAGAAGTACCTTTGTTAAAACCGTGTCCGATATACCAGCACGCCAGATCCCTAACGGGGTAGACAGAATGTACCGAGTACCGAACATCTTTCTCTTTCTCTCTCTCTCATCATCATCTCTATCTTTACATATCTGACGTTCTTTTTCTACATTCATCACTGTATCATACCTGCGCGTCAGCTTCGGAAGGAGAAAACGGAGAAATATATAGGTAATACAAGGAAATTCCACTGCCTGCCCTAAATCCCTCTCACTATGACAGGTGACCTGGCCCAGCAGTGGACCATAAAAACGGTCGAATAAAAATAAATCGAACATAAAATAATTGCACATTCAGTCTCCTCTCATAGTTAGCGGGAGCCAGGAACAATTTATCGCGCGGTTTCAGCACAGATTCTTGGACTTTTTCAGTTTGAGCCGAACCGAACCGTTTAAATTTTTAATGGCGAAAGTTTGTTATTGGAAATAACTAAATGAGCGTCATTTTTTTCCCTTTGGCCCCGTGATGCATTTTCACGTAAAAAGGCATTTTCTTTCATATCGTGGCCTCTCAAGAGAGTTTTAATGGGAAAAAGTGGAAATAAATCTTGTTTCTTACGCCACTTGATGCTAATCGACGGAGATGGAACAATCAATCTTGATCAGCAACCTTTTTTCCGTGTGTGTAAGGTAGGTGGTATAATAGGTGGTTTTTAACCATTAATTGTGTCCGACAATCAAGATATACTGGGAGACTATTTTTTCGTGTTACAAAATATTTAATAGGATTGAACATGAGTTTCATAATTTGAATAATAAAGAATATTATTTTGGAATTATTTGTGTCTGCTAGTAATGCGTTTTCATGCTTCGGAAATGCTAAACCTTCGATTAAGGTTATTATCATTAGGTAACAATCGTTAATCCTCGTTGGAGCCATTAAAGGCTGTTTAAAAACAATTAACTGACGAGTTTGCCTTTAACCTGGAGAAGCGTGGTAAGAGTACGCTCTATGCTCAGCGATGGGATTATATCTAGAGTAGAGTATAGGAATTATATTATAGGTTACGTACATATTAGCATGGCCAATGATTAAAACTAGAAGAAAAATATTAGCAAACCTAAGCGGAGATAATTACTAAAACTGTTACAAAGGTTTAGAACATAAAATGGAGTTTAGGATAGGTATTTGTTAATTTCATTTACAAACATTGCAGAGTTGCCAGATGTAGACAAGGGTCACGCAAGTACATAGATATGTATTACGGTTGTGATTGTTCCAAATTTGAAAATTTCCGTAATTATAAAGGTAAATAGTATTCTAAAGTTGAAAATGTTCAAAAATTCATGGCGCTTATAATAAGTTCGAATAGTATTCAAAAGTATTTTAATGACAATGATATTTTTATTCTATCGCAAATGACACGGAGAAACTGTGGCATGAAAATAATGAACAAAATATTGATACAAAGGAACTCATCTCGCTTTGATGTTTCAATCGGGTTTGAAACCGCAGTGAATATAGGGAAGCCGAAACATGTACTTTATTAAATAAATTATAACATCAAGCCAGGTAACATACGGAGTAGTCAGAGAGTATCGACTGCCAAACATCTCTTCCCTACAGATTTAACATGATTCTACATTCATCAGTCTTCATAGAAACGCGCCAATTTTGAAGACTTTTGACTCCCCCATCGCCCAAGCCAGGCTCCTTTAGAACCATTCTTCATGCCTCCTGGTCTGAAGATACAGGGACAGGAAACAAGTAGACCTCGGCGTGCTTAAGTCGATCAAATCACACGCGGTTTCGAAGGGCGAAAATCGATTCAAATGCTATTTTTCATCACGTAACAGGCGTTTCACTACGACCTCACCTAATAATAAATGAGGTGGAGTCTTAGATGTTGCACGCTGTTCTGAAATCTTCTTTAACTATCTCCACATACGTATCACTGATACATACAAATTATCTGCGTTTCTCGACATGCAAATTTTAAGCTACACTAAGCCGGGAAAAGCCTCGTCCAAGCGAAACGTCCGCAGTAGATTAAATCTAAGGCGTAATCGTCTCCCAAATACTTAGCCCCAAATTATTAAATTCAATGTTTATTATAATTAAATTGGGTTTTAATTAAAACTGTCTGATATTAGATTGTCTTCTTTTCGGGCTAATGTTCCTGTAAAACTATTTTCAGAAACAGCCAATAATATCAGGCGTGAATTTGCGGAAGTTTGAGGAAAATTGAAAATTACTATGATTCAAAATAAATAATACTTCATGAAATAACTGAATAGAAAATACCCCACACAAAACTTTTTGTGCTGACTCAGTCTTAATGCCAAAAAATTGTTTGTGAGTACCCTAATTCTGCATGTAAACTAGTTACTGGCTTTATACAGATTAACGAGGGTACCTACTTACCACGCGGATTAGTCAGGTAAACTGGCTTAACACTAATTAGTCAGGTTATAAATAATTCATTTACATGACAACTGACAAATTTAGCTACGATTGTCTTGTTCGGTAACACTTGCGAAAGAGGATTTGTGTGTTTTTAATGGACTTCAAAAAAAGGAGGAGGTGCTCAATTCGTATGTATTTTTTTTTTAATTTGTACAAAATAATTGATTTCGTAATAAAACTTATGGGATCCGTATTGAATAATGAAATTACTAGCGTTAACTATAAAAAGTTTTTAATTAATTTAATTTAAAAGTGGTTTGAATTTTGAACTGTCACTCCGATGGCCTGGGTTCAAATCCGTTCAAAGTCGTTTTGTATTTTCAAAATTAAATATAGCCTGTTATATCGGCGAAGGAAAACATCGCGAGGAAACCCGCACATATTGGAACTTTGCATTGAATGTTCTCGAATCTCTAAAATACTCTAAACCATGGTAGTCTGTTATTTCTTATTGCGAGAGGAGACTCTTATTCCACTGCTGAATAAGAAGACTGAAAAAATATACAGATTGAAAGTTAACAGGTTTCATTATGATCTATCATTACGTACGATTAGTAATTTAAAGCGCATTTCAGCAGCTCACTACACCATTTTATTATAATTAATACAGGTTGTAATTAACACAACAATTTAGCCATTATGTAATGTGGTAATGTCCCCACTTATTGGCGGCGAGTTCAATCCGACTGACCAAACAGACGCAAACCGCTAACACAAAATGTCAGTAGGTAGGTTCGTGTAATTATCGCGGCATAATTAATTAAATGTAACCACAGCACGCGGTCACGGCTTATGAATATATAAGCTGTGCACGGTCACGTTTATTTTAAACTACACCGAACCATAATTTATGAACTACAAACATATATGCATGCTTTTATATCGTAGAATTGGCGAACGGTTGGATATCACACTTATACACACACACGCACGCACACACGCACACACGCGCACACACACACACACGCGCACACACACACACACACACACACACACACACACACACACACACACACACACACACATATATGTACTAGTAGATATGACCACCGTTTCCGTGGTTCAATTATAATAACTCAATCTGTAATATGTAGAAATCCCGTAGCACAATATTTGCCCGACTAAGCGCTGTTCTATAAAAACATTGAGTTTGCAATAGAAAAAAAAATCAGATAATTAAACGAGATGAACACTATCCTATCTCTCAAGTTGGACCAATTTATATACGTATGCGAATTTTCATAAAAATCGCTTCAGTAGTTTTGAAGTTCATCGATGACAAACACTAGACGTATTATACTAATTAATTCAATATATGTACCTGTAGGTCACTGATTGTTTGTTGCTCGAAGCCTAATGTAACCAAACAATTATTAATTAATACAGACTTGGTGAACACGGCGTGTTGTCATCGAGAAACGTCATTATAGGTTCGAAAAATCCCTAAAAACTCCCAACCAAGACGGTATACCTAGTTTAAATTACTCTTAGGAAGTCAATTTTCTATGAAAAACGCAAAAGAAAATCATTCCACTTTTTAATTACAAGCTAATTAATATACCGAGAGGCCATCTGAGTTATTAAACATTTTAATATAAAATCCAATAGCTATTTCGTTCGATGTATAATTAATAGCTTTTACGTCACAAACTGTCAGATGAAAGGCGGAAGCTGATGTAAATTTAATCATTAAAAATATTTTTAATGTGAATTTTAAAAACGGTAGCCTTAATACCGTCAGGGATTTGCCATAATTTCAACAGCAACCCCTTAGATTTATCAGCTACTTGGTGACTCGGCAAACGTTGTTCTGCCATATAAATTGTTCCCGTTTTTGCAACATTTTTCATTGCTGCCTCACTCTTGTTAGACATAGCGTGATGTTATATAGCCTGTAGCCTTCCTCAATAAATGAACTATTCAACATAACAATAATTATTCAATTCAAACAAGTGGTTCCTGAGATTAGCGCGTTCAACCAAACAAACTTTTCAGCTTTACAATATTATATCAGCTATTTAGTTAACTTTAAGTTTTAATAAAATCCAGCTTCCAATTCAAAAGCTACTTACACTGTAAAATAAACATGACCTTGCTTTGGTTTAGTCTAAAGCTTTCTAAGTGTATGGAACGAAAATACCGGGATCCGTCTTATCGCAGTTTTTCGCACGTGGAGTGCGTGCCTAAACTTTCAAAATATCATATTCCTACTACAACAAAACTTTATTTCGTTCTCGGGGAAATTCGTATCGTTTCACGAGCGTATTAGATACATGTATGTTTTTGACAATATCCTTTTTTTGTAGTTTGTTTTAAACCGCGTGAGACGCAAGCCTTTGATAATAATCGCAACAAAAATAAATCACGGTTAATTAATTTTAAAACTGGTTTCAATAAGCCGCGTGGTCATGTCGTTCGAGAACCTGACTTTAACCGCAGGCCTGTAACAGGACAAGAGAGAAACGAGCGTCAAATATCTTCTCTCTAATATAATCTTCTTGACCTTCATTATGCGTATGTATGTACCTTATAATGAATAAAACAATTTGAATTTGAATTTTGAATCGCATCGCATCGCATCTAAAGGTTTGAACATTCTCGAAAATGTCCGAACAAAATATTCCTTCGACTTAACAGCTTGATACATAGAGCCTGTCACGCTAAAGGGTGTTCAGGGGACTTAAACAACGATATATCTTGGGTTAAGGCTGTAAATTGCCGGTGTTACAACATATATAAAATTCAAACGGGCAAGTCGGTAAGTATTTTATATTCTATATACGTTCTTATAACCCACAGGACAGCTGCTAAGTGTCACTAATCATATCAAGGCTTTGACGGCTTTGGAAGGCTTCTTTTGAATGTATTATGTAGATTCACATAAACTTCCTTTGAATACATAATATACTGCCGAACGTTACTCGGTGCTTTTTTCCTTTTTTGTTGTCAACCGATTTTCTTTATTTTTGTTTCGCAGCTTTTTGTTGAATATGAAAAAGATAGTTAATAACATGCATAAATGAATGATGATATCCTGAAATCATGAATGATATCCTGAAATTGATCTGTGTACATACAGTGATACATTAAAAATACGATAACATTGTCTTAAAAATGCAATCATAAATTGAAATCGTGAAGATAGATACTTGGAACGAAAAAGAGCATATATAAAATTTTCTTATGCCTTTAAGCGAAGCCGCACACTAGGCCATTAGAGTCAGCCACTAATGTGGTCACTAGCGGATAAGCGTGGCCGGACCGCAAGGAATAGTAGAGTGACGCAAGCGACAAAAACTCTGTCAAAGGTTTCGATAACAAAAGCAAACAAACAAAAACATCGCAACGACAAAACTCAATGACAATAAAGCAGGAATATCCTGTGAAAAACCAAATACATTTTACCTGGACAAGTACTGGTTCGAGAATACCTTCAATATTTAATATTCCAGACCAAATCGGAGGTAAGAATATACTCGACCTTGTTTTTGTAACGCAAATCATCCTCCTCATTACCGGCACAGCTTATAAAAGTGATGTGAAGAATATTTTTTTTTCAAGAGTTTTACCGTTTTTATTATAGATGTAATCTTCATAAACACTTTGACTTAACAAGCCAGCTTCATCCTCTTACAAGTTTGATGCTTTGTTCAAAACAAAGACTATGAAATTTTATGAAAATCGCGCTTGTTTTTAGGGCTTATACCGGTAAGCGATAATAAGTTTTGGCTTAGTATTTATGCTAGGTCAGTGGTTCCTAACCTGTAGATTCGTATTCGAGCACGATCGGGAGTCCGCGAAGACTAATACTAAGTTCGCGAAATAAAGTTATGATGAATTAATCTATTTAATATGTATTACCAGAGTCGGAAAATGTATGTATAGTGGAAGTTGGTAAAGTCTCTGATTTATTGTACTCTTTGAATGGCCTGACCATGAAACAGTAAAATTTTGTTCTATTATTGCAATTTTTTTTAACTTTGTGATCAGTGCTGCGAGCCTAAATATTCTAGTGACAAAAAGGTTTAAAACCACTGGATTGAAACATAATGTTAGAATAACTGATGTTTAATCAAATTTGTATCGCTCTATTTCGTGTGGTTGCAAAATAAATAATTATAACATTATTGCCTTAATATTTTTTTTTTAATAATTTTAATTATTGTGTATTTTTTAGTTGTTTTTAATGTCAATAGTTGGATATATAAAAATTTCAGTGTGCTAGGTTGAGAAATGTAAAACTCGTAGATCTTATACAACATGGCAATAGGAACTTTTTCTCGTTACAAAAGCTGTAGTTAACAAGAGAGTGGTTAATTTTAACGGTATTAAATTTCGTCTTAAGTGGACTTAAAAATTTTAGCGAGATTGTTAAATATTACCGCCGTAATTTTTGCACCCAGTGTGTAAAGTAGCATTTAACTTTTGGTATTTAAAATGTTAAAGCAAGTTTTGGATATTAGAATATATTATCTGTATAGGATAAACATTTTTGATTTTTTAATCAGGAGTGCCATTCTATGTACAATGATATTTATAAAAGGCAATAAATTTGCTAATCTTCGGGAATTTTCCTAAAATCTTCTCTCATTTATATTAATTATCTTCGTGAAGAGTGCCACTGCCATTTGTATTATGTATAAATTGTGCTTAATATCTGCCGTCTGAGCGTGCGCGTTAATATTTCAATTAGCGGGAGAAAGATTTTTGTAAAAAAAGTCTTAAAAAAGGCCAGATCGAGGGTGCCTTTTAAATACGAGTGGTATGTATGTATAAATATTGTATGTATATCAATGTTTGACATAAAAGCAAGCGTGTTGGGACGAGAAATCAGTATAAGAAATTCATGCCGCTTAGAACGAACCGTAACAAAACGGAATATATAATGTCTAACTTGCTGATCGATTTCAAAAGTGAAAATGTTGACACGGTTCCCGTTCGAATGACATGTTGGAGCTGTTACGTGCACGACACACAAGTTTGTTGATTCGGCATGCGACATAAAGTTGCGCTAATTGCATTCACGGGATCTTTTACAAAGTTCCGTACGCTCCAACCCGTGGATTGCTTTGTATACATCGAAGTTTGCAAACCCTAAAAGGACGATACATGTATCGTCCCAAGCAGTGGTAGCCTAATCGTTTGAAATTCAGCCTCCCACTCCGGGGCGTCTGGGTTCGATCCTGGCTTGTTACGTGCGTTTTGTAACCAAAAATTTAAATATCACTCGCTATAACGGTGAAGGAAAACATCGTGAGGAAACCTGCCCACCTTAGACATGTTATAAGTTATATAATATTTTCTGGGTTGTGTGAAGGTCTACCAATCTGTACTGTCTGTGTAAATAAATAAATATATAATATGATAGACACAGCACAGAAAATAAAATACTATGCACATTTATTATCGAACCTGTTACAATAGAAAAAGTTAGATTTTTGAAGAAAACGAAAAGGATAATTTTGCGGTCAGCTACATATAACTAACGCTTCTGTTCAACGCACAAAACATCTTCCCTGCGTCGGTATCAATGCCATGACCCCCGACTATGTGAAACTTTTCTACAGTGTGCCAGACCTTTGATTCCCGTTTACAGCGCTTTTTTTGAAAAGTGACACCCGGCAACGCTTTGAGCCCGTTTTGAAATGTACGTACGAACTCAAAATGTTTTAGGCCAAATAGCGCTCAAAATATTTGGATACCTATTTCCAAAGTCGGCTTTTTACACTATTTGGCGCATTGCGTTACGAGAAACATTGAAAAGGCTTTCTCACAAAAGGCTTTATTTTAGAAACAGTCTATTATAAATTGAACTCTAAATTGAAATAATAATGACTATTACAAAAAAGAAAATTATCAAACGTACTTTTTCATAATAAGCTTTTACATGAGTAATATATAGCTATTTTTATTAGATGAACACACAGAACAAACAAATGTGCTCATCATACAAATGTTTGTCTTGGGGTGGAAATCGAACCCACGAACTCCGGTTTTGCAGACAGGGTCATATAACCACGTCTACCAGAGGCTCTTACAGTTCGATTCTCTTACAATCTTTGACGAGAGTTTCAACTCAAATAATCATACGCAATTATGTAACCAATTGCACAAAACTGAGTAGTGCTCTGTAAAGTTCTCTACACTCTGTTTGCATCACAATCAGGGCATCTAAATGCGGGTATCCCGTTTCTACATTTGGGAACGTGCTAGAGTATTAAATGTTTAACCTTGCTGTGCTACTGGCCTATACGGAAAGAAATTCGTTTATCTAATTTTGATAGAAATACCGCTTTAGCTAGTTGCACCGTGAAACAATTATTACAACATATTAGAGGGACTATCTCAGTCCTCAATAGTGACCTGAGACCGACCTTTGATAGGGCGGATACTAATTAATACTAACCGAATTTATAGTATCAAATACTAACTTCAGTAATATTATTAACGATCCCATTCCTGCAGTCATGTTAGTAATGATACTCACCAACTAATTAAAACAGAAATTGGGATGAGATGGCATTTAATATTATTATTATTATTATATGTTAGGAACGGTAGCCATCTTGAGTCTGGTCGCCCGATAGGGCAGATACAGTAGGGCTTTGAATAAACGTGTCCACGTGGTCCACGTGTATACTAGAGGCGACCATCTCAGTCCTCAAGAGTAGTGACGCATATGTGACGGACCTCTGATAGGGCAGATACTAACGAAAACTAATTGCACTTACACTAACAAACACTAACTGGACTAATATTACTAACAGTCCCATCCCTGCAGCCCTATTAGAGGTTCGTCGTAGATGTTCATGGGCGGCAGCAGCCATTCGTGACTGCTACCAGCTCGTTCACTACTCTCATAAAATTAAAAAAAAAAAACTAAAACACGTTTTCGTTTATAAATGTCATGCTAATCCAAAATATATATATGTAGTATACTCAAATAAAACTCTGAAGGGGTAGAAATATTACCAATCACTAAAATATCCGAAGTATCATTCACATAGAGTTACGCCGCGCTCTCCGCGGACGACGGGACCGCTATAAGTGTAGTCCCGAGGGAATCCCAATTCCCATCCCGTTCACTCAAAGGAACGTAGAAGGTCAATCCACACTAACAGGCTATCGCGAACTTACAGGAATTGGAATGAGCTTCGCAAATATCACCTTCATACTTGTGACTCATTTTCATGTCTGTGCTTTATATACAGAAAATATGTTGGATAGTAGGTTACGGTGGCGTAAATTAAACGAAAGGGAGGATTTCAATAAATGATAATGACATTGTTTTTTCTTTTTTCATTAATGCATGACACAAAAAATAAATCAGGATTAAAAGCGTAACAAAAAATATTAAACCTGAACTTTGATGTCAGTATTTGACTTGCGGGGTGATACAATGAAATCCGCACCAAATAGGATATCACTGCTCTCGTACATATTATTATTATACCATCACGCCAGGTTCCTAACGGGGTAGACAGAACGCACCGAGTACCAAATATCTTTATCTTTACAAACTGACGTGCTTCTTTCTACCTTCATATACGCGAGTTTCGGAGACTGACGCCCCCGACAGTGTCTGACCTATTTGGTCGAGATATCGCATTTAAATTCCCAAAAACGCTTGTCGAACACGTAAAACTCGACGGTATTCATCGTGCCGTATAAAAGCGTCGTCCCGCGTTCGATTACCATAAAACGCCGTGAAACGACGGTCTGCGGCCGATCTCTGTGTTCTACTCGGCCCCACAAATTGTACTTTTATCGCCGTTTTCTCGAGCAGAACAAATGTGAAAATCGACGACAAGTCAAAGGTCCCGTATTGCCAAACTGTATGTATGGTACATACTTCAATTCCATTCTCTCTGTAGCTACTTGTAATTACTTACCATTTTCATTTGTTTTTTTGTATTAATTCATAATATACAGCTGTATTTGTGGTCGGCGTTAAGTTTTTCTGCCTTTTTTTCTTTCCGTTAGTCTCATAAACTATGAGTTTAGTCTAATGAGAATTCATCATCATCATTACTATGGATTGGGACAGTTAGAGTAAATTGGTTCCTTTACTAATAGTTAGTAATAATAATATTACAACAAAACAGCGAGAATTAGACTGTTAGTAAGTAGTTTTGACTGATCTCTCGGTTTAGTGGTTTGTGACCTTGACTGCTAAACTGGAAGTTTTGGGTTCGATTCCTATCCAGGACAAACATTTGTGTGATGAAAACATTTATTTGTTCCGTGTCCTGTACGTTTTCTACATCCTAATAATTAAGTTAACAGCTCAAAACAAATAACTAAGAAACATTTGTTTTGAAAGCATAATAATGAGAATTTCATTGCACTGCCATAACACGAAACTCTAACCACAAATTACGAATAGAACCCATTAAAGTAATGACACATTTTAAGCGTAATTTGAATTACGAAACGGTTACTTAACCCGACCAATTATTCTCTGTGTCTCTACACCTCAGGGTTACAAGCGCTGAACATTAAACCGCATACAAAGAGAAAACGTGACGTATTCAGGTCTCATTAAGGAAAAGTGCGGCAAAGTAACGTGTCATTACTGGAGGCCCTAGCGCTGGGTTAGACCTCGTTCGGAGCGCCACTTGTACTGCCTCGCGTGTGCCATTGCAAGCGAGCAAGCGAGAAGTAAGCAGTGGTTTGAAATTCAACCTACCACTCCGCGGGGTTTGGTTCAACCCCGGCACGCACCTCTGACTTGTTACGTGCGTTTTATAACTAAACATTTCAATATCACTTGCTATAACGGTGAAGGAAAGGTGTACACGTAGAGTTTGTTATAAAGTATACAATATTTTCTGAGGCGTGAGAGTCTACTAATCCGCACTTTGCCAGCGTGGTAAACTTTGACCTAAATCCCTCTCACTATGAGAAGAGGCCCGATCAGCCATTGGACCAATAAACAATAGCGATCGGCGGGGAGTTCCATTCCTTGGCTGTCTTCACCAGAAACTCCTCGGCAATTCGGTTGCGCCGTCATCAAGCTTGACGATACATTAAACTGGGTTCGAAATAAATTTATATGCTTACTGTTAATTAACGTTAAATTCAAAACATACGAAGTTCCTACCTTGAAGTTTCTGGTTAAATATTTTTTTCTCAAGTATCGAGCTTTTCGTCTTTAAAACCAGAAGAATGTTTACACCGTAAGTACATTCGTAAGAGAGGCTCGCTAACAATGCCATTTATCATCTGTCGGATTCGCCACTAAGGCTAATTGGGATGCCGCTCGGATGCCAATAATTGGCTTTTGTCTTTAGGCACAATCTTGTCCGGTTTTAACTAACGCTATCAAACATGAGTCCAATCGACCTCATTCAACCAATCCCACCTTCCCGTCAAGCGAGCTCGCAGTCAAACGCTAGCCTAATTAGTTTACAATTTTAAAAATGTAGATAGAAGACAAATATTCCATGAGTAACATCACGCCCGTATTCTCCGAAGGGGTAGGCAGAGGAGTGTAGTAAACCCCCACATTTCAC
>DWEM01001735.1:0-13540 GCA_018245935.1 Agara belti belti
CGCATACGTAGGTACCTACTTATTTACCAATGGCCCACACATCTATTTCTATATGTTTAATTCACTTAATATTCATTGGGAATAATAAGTCTAATATAAATTAAAACCTCTAATATGACAATTTTATGTTTTGGCCAATGTTCGGGCATCTGTAAAATCGGAATTCAACAGTGTTGCCGGCAGTTTTCCCAGAATTATGTTACGATAAAAACTAATTGGCAAAATACAATGATTTTTGTATGTGATATAGATATTATGAATGTCATGTGATATATTAATTTACACGACATTGATAAATTATAAATATTTCCTTCTTACAATTACAACTCAATCGTCAAAATAACTTACACGACCAAAGCAAGATTAAATAACATCTTTTCTTTCATTTCAGGTACCCGCATCTGAGACACCATCAAACATTTTAAAAATAACTGCTAATACGAAACCCACCAGTTAACTTTACAAATAGAAATACATTGAAGTAATTCAAGAATTGAAATTACTGAGGAATATTGAAGTTTTTCACTGTAGTAATGTTATTGGCACGAACATCCAACGTGTTAATATCTTTTTAGTGTTTATGTATATTAAATAAATCAATAAGTAATGATTTTTATTTATATGTAGGTACTTACTTCGTTCTTGAAGTCATTTTGTTAACATTTTGTGTTCTCACTGAATGAAGTATTTAAATTATGTTATTTTATTCGATAGAAATTTAATGCAAGTAATAATTGAAATGTAAAGGTACTCGGTCAAATCATTTTGGAATCACGGAAGATTGAGAATATTGAATTCTGTATACCTACGACTTGGTATGTTTCTGTGTTACCCGACCTAAAAAACTCTGTTTATGGATTCTAATTAAACATAATTAACACATTTACTATAATTATTTATATTCAAATAGTGTAAATAATATAGGTAACTACTACAAATAACATTTTTTCTGTAATATATAATAATGTTGTTAATATACCTATTTATTGTTTTTAAAAATTATTTACATATAAATGAACTTACGTAATTATTTATTAAATAAAATATTTTTAAATGAATTTAAATTATGTTCAGTTAAGCTATTTTTAAGGCTAGTGACAATTTGTAAAATACACTTGGTAATATGATGGACATCATTGAATGTTATATGATTTAGAGATTTATTAAAAGATTATCAACTTGTTTGTACAGTGTTTTTATGTCTTATATGTACACATATGTACCCCACAAGCTTTTAAAACATATTCAAATATAATAAGTAGGCAAAAATAGAGGCCAACATTATGGATTTGAAAAATAAATGGATTGTTTCATACAATCATTTTTAATGAAACTGTAGCATATCGATTAGATTACCAAAGAATCTTATTGAAATTCAGTGCCGGAGAAAGTGCCGGGGAAAATTTGTTAAATAATAACAGATTCAGTTATTACGTACTGCTTAAATTATTTTCTCCGGCGTTGTACCGATTGCCAAAAAAAAATATTGATTGAAATTGAAATTATAAATAAATTAATAGCTGTGTTTATTAAATTCGAGTAATGTCTAATGTATGACTACTAATCATTTGTAAATTTTGCTCATAGATTAAGTGAGTTTACTGTATAAACTTCGTGTGAAACGAATATTTTTATCGATTTGTTTAAAAGTAGATATTTCAGTTTTTGCACTGACAATACTTCTCTTTGCCACTATATGAAGTTATATGTCAGATAGTAAGTGCATCTGTCAAAAAATGCTAGAATTGGTGCATTTGTCATCAGCCGACAAATAATATAAACTATTTACGTAAAACTACGTGAAAATTATCGTAAGATGCAATATTAAACGTCGGAGATGGCTCAGAATTTGCAAAAGAAGCCCTCCAAGGGTATTCTTAAAACGTCGCGAAGCGTCGACCACCAGGACGGGACGCCAACGACGAGTAAGCGGGCGAAGGAGCAAAGATTCGACGAGATGAATATAATGGAAACGTTCCATCCTCCGAACAAGGATTACGGGCACATGAAGGTGGACGAGCCGAAGACGCCGTACTCGGAAGCGATAGACGGCGATCTGGAGCCTACGGACGAGCTGGATGCGAATATTCTCGCTGCGAAACTCGCGGCCAGCATGAACAAGCCGCCCAAGTGCGTGGAGCAGTGCGACAGTGACGAGGACATGGACGAGCCCGAGGACGTGCGGCGGCGGCGACTCGAATTCGAAAAGAAGCGCAAAATGCACTACAATGAGTTCCAGGTTAAGTATCTGTCACCAATTCATGCGCGGCCGCTATTTTTAACTTGATTTTGTCGGTAATTTGATACAAATTTTCGACCATTATTATATAATTTAACTAAAACGAAATAAAATTAGATATTTTTTATTACAATCAGTACATAAATAATGTAATCCATGTGATACATAAATGAAGTGTATTTTATAGGTTTCTCTAATCTGGGGTTAGTGTCATAAGTTCTAATGCAGGTTAATAAGATAACAGCATATTAATAACTTATCGGGGTAAATAAAACATATCATATTCATTTATTTATTCTTTATTATAATACCTATAAGTGTGTTATTTTTTATAACATTTTATATTTGAGTTCTATATTTTACATGGATTACAATTCAAAACAACATTTGAGAACTAATAATTCTTTATACTTATTATTGTAGGATTTGAGTTTATTAAAATCCTTTGTAAAAAATCAAACATCCATAAAAACACCCCTAGTGATTTGATTAAACATATTACACTAGGTTGGAACTGGTTATAATGGTGGCAAAATTTAATGACATTGCTACATAGTCAGGGCAAGATACAAGTGAAATAATATCATCAGACAATTGTTAGGGCTACTGTAAACAATATTTTGTTAATTTTCATTTCATCCTTTAATTAAATTGTCCATGTCGATAACCAACCAAAATATGTCTCCAGGCGCTCCAGTTAGCGAGGCAGTTGATGGCACAAGAGGAAGAGGAAGATGAAGAAGATGGCGGGGCGAAAAAGAATGCCGACACCTGACTGCGCATCACCTGCCCCTGTACATAACATAAGTGGGTAAATCTCAATAATAAATTCTTAGGATATGTTCACACACAATCATCCTATCCTACAGGCGTAGTTGACAAACTACACATATTTATAGGTTTCTTTTAATATGATGAACTATAATTAAAGTTTATGAACAACTTTCCACTAAAACAGAGAATTAATGCTGTGTTCACAACACATATATGTATTTGTTCCTGGATGGGAGTAGAGTTACTTACCACCAAAATCACTCACACACTCACTTTTCCACTATTCTATGCCAGAATGCTTGTGGCTACAGATTCCAGCTATGATTTATAGTTTATGTTAACCTACTTTGCTACAATCTGACAGATATGCCAGATATGCCAAAGACTACTTGACAGATATGCCAAAGTAATAGAATACAGTGCTTTAACAGCTCGCATGTAGTAAATACTAGCACGAAGTTCTATACAGTAGGTTATTTTTATAAAATAGACATTATCAAGTAATTAACAAAATTACTGGCTTCAATGCTAATTTCGATTTTGTGTATGTGATATTTTTGGTCTCTAAAATAATAAAACAATCCAAAGCTATTGTACTTTGAAAATAAACAATCAACTAAAAGATATGAGTAAGAGCATGACATGAAGTTGCTTAGCGTTAGAATTAGCTTTCAGAGTCAGTTACACGGCAGTTTCTTTATTTTTACAGGACTCATCCAACATAATGTCCCAGCATCATCAGACAATATGTCGGAACTAAGTTGTTATCATGCCGTAGGCGTCCATTGTTCCTGAATCACATTATTTGAATGTTATGAATCTGTAGTGTATGCATAATCATTAAACTGTTCTGTAGAATGTTTACCCAAGGCCAAATCGTTTAGCACCATCAGAGAAGCGACTACCTCGCCTTAGATCTGAGGAGTTATTAAGAATATCTATGCTAAAATTTTTGTAATGATTGAAGCCCTATCATACATAATACATAATTTTAAACCGTTTCAATTATATGGTTATATTTAAAAAATATATATATTTTTTAATGCTTAGGAAAGTAACTTACCATCTGACGATAAAATCAACTGACATATTTAATGACAATTGTAACAATTGTCAATGAAATCATTGACTTTGATAATGGCAGAACTGTGATGTAATTGTATAAAGCGGTTAGGTACTGACGTGTTTGAGTTTTATAATATGAAAGTATGATTTGTGGTTAGTTTGTTTTTAAAGTTGTCATAATTTTTTTCATAAAATGTTTAATGGGTCATATAACTTTTGTTTAGCTTTAGAGGCTATTTAAGTGATTATAAAACCCGGCTCTCAAATTGATCGGTTCTAGAAAACACTTTATGAACTATACATTCTGTCTTAATGTTTTAAGTCGGTACCCAGGATAAACACTATGCATGTAATTGAATAATTTTATCGTTTAGAATATAAATTAAATCGTCATGCCCCAACTTATTTTAAACGAATGAAATTTAGATAGTAGTATTATGCTTTTCAGGAATAAAATTATTGTCACATTAGAATTCGTGCCATTATTTTTTGAATATTTATCAGATAATATTCATCGTGTTACATGCATTTTGTTTAACATTATTACTGTGCGTGGCTGCTTGTGCTAATAATATTTACATATACTACACATTGTTATGAACTCATTGTTAATTTAATTAAGATGTTGAAATCATCCAGTCGTGTTCATTAGGGTTGTAATTCTACTAAAATCTTGTTTACTAGCACCTCTCATATGAACGGATGCCACTGCATTATGGATATCTCTTATTTTAGTTCCTCGACGGTTTTTTGCGCTAACCACGAGCTTATGTTCTATATTATATACTATGAATTTTAGTTAAGGTATATTAATGGAATACTATAAATTATTTATACATAATAATCATTGACGATTTCATTTAAAACTAAATGCAACGGCAGTTGTTTCATATGGCTGGTCTATAAGGTAGCGGAATTGAGCCTCTAATTTGTATGCCGCCAGTGTAATAATATTCCATTGTTTTAAATTGCTCTAAATATAGTCAGGTTATGGAGAAGGGGCCGTCTACGCAGGAACATCGTGTATTGCGTCTGTTATATATAATACATCAAAAAAATGTTTTAAGTAAAAGTGCTTAATGAATAACAATTTTACAAAAATTGTTTAGGATGTGTAGTGTGACAATGGAAATTGTGAATTGCATGTTTATATTCTAATGTAAAGGGAAATATAGAAACACTCAAGGGTGATATAGAAACAAAAATATATTTATTTAAATTAATAGAACAGTTAGAGTATAAATCTTTATAGTAAACTGTAGGGCTAAGCAATCTTAGTCATATGAATTGAAATTACGAATCCAGCGCTTTAAGTATTCAGAAAGTAGCTACACTTGGTAACGTTCACCACATAGGGTTGCCACGTATCTGTTCTTTATAAGCTGGTGAGATTTTTAAGCACGTAAAGTTAGTACAAGACAAACAAATAAATATTAGTTTACACACAAGACACCTTAGATACTGACATGATAATTTTTCTACTGTTGTTTCCCTCTCCCCAATCCGTATTTTAAAGACGAATCTGGCAACCCTACGTTATAATTTCAATTCTCAACATAAAAGCGATTGAAATAACCCTCAGTACTTGGTATATTTGATTAAAACTAACATAGCGCATGACGTAGATAATATTTTCTAAATAAATAAACATATTTTTAGAAAGCCCATTATTGAAATGTGAAATTTTCAGTGTAATTTTTTTTTAGTAAGATAACTGTTTCTGGTTTCCGTTTGATGATATAATTATTGTTAAAATGGCAGCATTGTATTTGTTGTAAAAGTTTTTTTTACTTTCCCCATGCATTTTTTTACCGTAACTCAAGCGTTTGAAATTTTTTCATGACTAAGTTCATCACAACATTTTGTACAACTATGAGGTTTTATAAACTGTCCTTTTGTTTTAACGATGTTTGAAATCGTTACGGCTACCTAACATAATGCAATAAGAGACATCTAGTTATACATTATATTTAGAGCACGTTTTGTTAACTGCAATACCTATTTTTTTACAGGTGACACTTCATGTGTCACTTACAACTGCTGCCGTTTTATTATTTCATATGTATTTTATGACACAGTGTTGCATACAGGCTCGAAGTTCAGCATTCTTTGCACCAAGCAGCTTTAGGAATTAATTAGTCGCCATCGTATTGATTGCATACAGATGGAGTATCTTTATCAAAATGATTTGTGCATTTTCTTGATTATTGTTTCACGTAGAATAGATTTTAATAGTGTAAGAAAATTGCGATGTCTCGATGACAGTTGTTCAAAACGTGTGTACATTAGTCATAGTCTTAGTATGACATCACGTGCGACCGCCCGCGGCGCCCCCGCACGGCGGTGTCATGTTCAATTGAATTACGCGCGCGCTTTTTACGACAAGATACCTACAATTGTAGTCTTACATACGCTGTAGTTAATACTAAAAGGTTAACATTTATTGAAAATATTACGGGACGAGGGCGGGGGGAGAGGGGTTCGATCGGGTTGTACGAACCCCTCGGCAAAGGCGAAAATTTTACATATTTTATTTAAATAACTTAAGCACAGCGACTATCGTTTGATCATAGCCTTGCCTATACTTATGAATATGAATTATCTTATGAACTTATGTAGGTGTTTGGAATTTTCCCTTTTTTCTGCATGAAGTTCGGGAAGAAACAAGTTATAACTTTGTACATTTTTGAACCTTTGAACCCCCCAAGACAAAGCTGTAGTTATGCCCATGTGTCTAATACATGATTAGCGATGTATTATTGTGAACCTACATTGTTATAAAATGCGCTATGTGATAGCTGATAGTATGTATACAAATAGGAAACAGGATTTTATGAACTGTAAAATGTACGTTTTTTATGAATAACGTCGGAAGATTTAAAAAAAATATTGTAAAATTTTCTTTTCGATAATTTTGCGTGAAATACAAATATTTAGCTATATACTACTTGTTAGACGGAAAATTAACGGTTAGGTCGTGTTCACAAGCTTTTTATATAAATGACTTACATTATATAAATATCTATATTGTGCGTTGTTTAAGAACTCATGTGGGCCTTATTTCAAAGTCATGATTTTTATAGCCTAGCAAAACTGTGTTCTCTTATAAAGATGTATATGTATTGTGTAAATAGTAATAAAGTTCTATAAAAATGTGAGTCTGATTTATTTTCACTTGATCAAATAAAAAGAAGAAAAGTATGCAAACAGATTGAGCTGTTTCCAGGTAAACTAAACTACACTAATTTGGTATCAAGGAATAGTCAACTCCCAATTGATATAAGTTTTAAATGAATCGTTCAAGTAAACTATTTTATACTTTAATTTGCATAACTAACTACTGAATATGCGAAAAGATTTGATTTGACGGTTTTGTCGAAATCTGGGAAATTCCATTCCCTGGCAAGTAGTTTATTAAAATCAAACATCTGCCGCAAGTAGGTATATTGAGTAGGTACTTTCAGGTACGAAATTCGTATTGTAAAGTAATGCATGTCTGATTGTTTACTTTTAGCATTTACAATATTACATGAAAATATTCTACAAAAGTAGTAATAGTATTTGCGTAGTATCACCGGTTAACTAAACAACTTTTAAGATAATATATAAATATGATAATGGAATAATAAACATCCCCCTTACACTGGCTGTTCTATCTGACATGCTTTCTTGGCTATTCTTTTAAAAAATGAGATAACTTTGTTCTACGCATTTGGGAAGCTCTGTCAGTTATGTCACAATTTTTAATTGCAGTAAACAGTATAGATTATTGCCTAAAAAATTATTAATTTATGATTTGGGTTTATAGCGCTATTCGAGGGAAGTTCTTGACATATTTTTTAAAATAATTATCTCAAAAACCTGCACAGCAAACAGATAGGTACATGTTTTACAGCTTTGTATATAGTAACGGAACGTTATGATATTTAAATGGCGCTTGTGTGTTACTTCTGTATTTTGTTTGAAAAAACGTCGTCTTGACGACAGATTAAGTGAATTTTGTACGAATTGCTTACTTAACTTTACTATGACTTTGTTAAATTATGGATGAATCTCTAAAAATTCAAGCTCAAACATCAGAAATAAAAGTGAGTATAGTTTCAATTTCACCTATCGTCTTAGATCTCGATATTGATAGTCGCTGCAGATATTTTTAAACATTGCATGGTAAGAATTGGTACAAAAATTAATAGTTAGATAAAATTAAACCTACATACACATTGGGTACTCCAACATTATTGAAAGTGGCTCCAAAAGGTTTTATTTGTATATTTTTTATACCATTAATAGTTACAAATTTTCACCAAGCTTTATTTATAATTTTGTATATTTTTAGAATGTCCTTCCGGATGTCGTACATTCTCAACAGATTCCCGTTTTGGGGGATGTCGTAAATGATGAAACAGAAACGAAACTTGACACAGGACAGATCTCTGGAGGGCAGTCGAAAGCGAGCGAAAAGTCGCACATTGAGAATGAAATTAGCGAAATTGAGTCTATATCAGAACATATCCCTTCGAATATGGAGTACTCTGTCACAGAATCGGAAAACGTTGAACAGCCTCATAGCAAAGATCTTAAAGTAGAGGTTGGTGAAAGAGATTCTCACACAAGTACTTTAAATATTCCCTTATCTGATTCCCATCACACTGAAAGCCTTACTTCGAGAGAACAACAAAAACAAAGCACATCTTGGAATCTCGATGTAAATCCTGTTTGCGAAGTACACCTAAGTGAAGAGAGTCCAGTCAATTTAGCAGTGTCATCAGATACCTCAAAAGATATTGCTCAAGAAAATAAATCATTATCTGAAAGGTCTTATGAAGGTAACTGCATAATAGAATCTCAGAAGAGTGGTGAATATATAGATTCACTTAACGAAAACTTCAGTGAGAGATCTGATCAAACAGATAATGATGCTTCTTTAGAGAAATCAAGCATTTCAGCAGATAAAGAACCAGATTGCCCTAGTAAACATAGTTCAGGATCAGAAGAAATCATAAAGCTAGATATTAGAGGATGCGGAGGAGCAAATTTTCCATTGCAATCTGCTAAAATTATATTTGGACCGCCACCAGAGGGAAGTATGATATTAGGTGTAAGTGAACAAATTCCAGTTTTCCAAAACCTATTATCTCCGTTTCTTGTTGGTGCTACTGATGGTGTTAAAGTGGAGGAGATATATGATGACAATGAACCTCCACTAATTAAGGAAATTACTTTGGAGAAATCAGAGGATTCAAGAAGCTCATGCGATAAGATGGAACAAGATGTACTGGTCGAAGAAGTGACAGTAGACAATAATCAGAAAAAGATAGAGACGAATGAAAGTGAGATGCCAGCGACACCTAAATCCACAGCCCCCGAAGAAACCGCATCCTTCAGCACTTTAACAACAGACTATAAAACTATTTGTGAGGAGTACCAAGAGAAGGTACTTGTTGTTTATGGATTGTGCCTCTGTATTTGCCTGATCTATGTTGTGTTCCTGCTTTGCCTGTTAATTATAATAATACCAATTGCATGCTATATTTACATATTTCTTACTCTAACCTATATAATTTTTGACAGCATGACCAAGAATACTATTGGATTAATATTTTCCTAGTTATATTGTTATTGTATTAATCGCCTTGTGTGTTCACTTATATGTTGTTTGCACAATAAAGAAACTTAAACAGTATTTATGTTGATCTTAATAGTAGATTTATTTTAAGTTAGCAAAAATATTGGCATCCTATTTTTTTTTAATCTATTAAAATTACACATGAAATGATAAAATTATGCATATGTGGTATTGGTTAGTCTTAATATTACTCACTTGATCTGGATTCTAATTACTTCACAGTTAAGAACACTCGTTAGACACCAATGAATATTGGTGCAAACATTTTCCAATTAACTGTGAGTGGGTATTCTTTTCTATATGGGCTTTGCATCAATGTTTTCCAAATTATTGTAACATTTACTGAAATATGTATTGATTAAAGTGGCACTAGTTTTTTTAATGAGATAATTTTTTTGGCTGAAGGTCTCATTGGCATTTTTAGTATAAATAGGACATTTTCAATGACTAATGTCCATGTAAATGTTCAAAATGTCTTGACGGCTGTCAAGGAGAGGTGTTTTGTTGTGTTTATACCATTGTTTTTGAGCAATTTTGTTTACTATATTATGTCTGTGAGCATCAAGTTCATTTGCATATAAGTCCATGCTATGCTTGTTGTCATGTGTTTTGATGCTCGCTCTGTCTTTCAGCTTGAGCACTTGGAAGACGCTATCACAAGCCGTGACAAACTAATAGAGGAACTCACCGTCTCATTGCAGCGAGCAGATCGCGAACAAGACGATTTGAAAAATGTGAATAGCCACCTCACTACTGAACTTCAGAATTTGCAGCATTTCGTTGCGGACCGATCTCAGTCCGAACATGACACTATTAAGGCACATCTGTCCGACTTTGTAAAGTACAGCGCATTGGTCAAAGACGACAGTACAAAGTTTTACTCCGCTCTCATGAGTGGTACCGCTTCCCTCCAAAGTTCGAACGGTGAAAAGGATATGGATCGCGAGGAAATCACCGTTAATTATTCAAAATCTGACCTGAGGTCCTCCGGATCGTCCGACGACTTTCAAACGGGCTTCGAAAATAAACTGACGATTTTATTGAATAGGTTCGAAAGCTGCATAGAGGAGAATCTTCGAAATAAGCTAAGGGAAAGCTTGATACAGATCCTGTGCGACGAGATCGGTAAGATGCGGTTGGAAAACGACACGGAAGTGAGGGAGTTAGAATCGCAATTGAAACAGGACCAGCAAGCGTTTACGATCGAGACGCGGCGACTGCGAGAGCTCCTAGCATCAGTAAAAGCGGGTAGCGCGGAAATAGACGTTCTCAGGCAGGAGTTGAGCGTCAAACACGAGAAGGAGATGGAGAATTTGAGAACTTACTTCGAAAAGAAATGCTCGGACATGGAAAGGAGGTAAATTTATTCTCACTATCCCAATTCTTTTATTTTGGCTGATATTCAGATATTCTAATAAATTTTAATTATGACCCTTTTTTACCGCCGCATAGGATTAAAAAGTAAGTATACACGTGATTTGTACAATACAAGTTATTTTTCTCGATGCCAAATTTTCCACATCGACCGCACCGAGTGCTAAATGGTTATTTATTAAGGTCGGCAGGTTCCCAAGGATAGTTATCCTTGCGAACCTGCCGGCCTCAATAGTATACACATAATAAGGTAGGGTTGAGATTGAAAAGTTTGATCGTTTATTTATAAATATATGTAAAGCTCATTGAACGAATACGTGCAGCTATTCGGAAGAAGTGTGGCGCGGTCGGGCGTGCGCGTCCCCGCTGGGCTCGGCGGCGTCGGACGCGCCCGAGCGCGACTGCGAGCTGGCGGCGGGGGACGGCCGGCGGCGGGCGAAGAGCGCCGAGCTGCCTTCGCTCACTATGGAGGTCATTTAGATCGCAATTTCACAACACCGACCGGCACGTTTAGAATAATTAAATATTTATTTACATCAATAAGGGTGCCTAAATTATACGTTTAACAGACACTTTAGGATCAATCTATATTACATTATTTACGGTTTACACATTTTAAACAATTATAATGCTATTGGACTTTACGATTGCAATAACTGCAGTTAATGAATTAGAACGCACGAGTTTTTTTTCTTATACAGATTAAAAAATGTGCATTGAACTCGTTCCGCAGACTTCGACACCCCTTGAGCAGTCTCTGAAACAAATTAACAAAAAACACGAACAATTTTTAGAAGAACTGAAGGCGGAACACTTGGCGTATATCAATGATCTGCAAGCCAGGCACAAGGAAACTGTAGCATCATATGAAGAACGGGTATGTGAATGTAAATGTATGTAAGCTCATAGGCATTTATCTTCAGCAAAACGACAGCTCATGAGGACATGAATATGGTTTAAAAAAAATGTAACCATTCCAATTAAATAGACCTATGATAATGGTATGGTCAACAAAGATTTTAAATGACCGACTACGTTCTTGTACCCTGTCTATTTTTAATATAAATCAGTTTTAACCGCTCATGCAATGAGGTGTTTTAAAAATCTCAAGCCACAAAAATCTGTGGAGACATCCACATCTGTGGCATCGTAGCTCTGGAAACTCTGAAACCAATTTATTAAAATATGATTTTCTACACACCGTGTACGATAAATATGATCGAATATGACATCACAATTTCATTAATTCGCACAGATAACACAACTGAAAGCTCACATACAGACCGCCGAGAACACGGAGGCCAATGTCTCCGTGTACCAACAGGACATCGACTTGGAACTCGAAAAGGTCAGGATCTACAATTAATCACTATTTTCCTTTATACCCATAGTATTGGTCCCGCTTTACCGTGATAACAAATCTTTGTATTTACAACACTGGGGGCCTACCTCGAACATGTCTCGAGGATGAAAAAACGGATACTGTTATAGATATGTATATATTATCACACAGAAATGTTCAATATCATCTACAGGCCATTAGTTCTATAAAAATAAAATCACCATGAGCAGTTAGGATTTTAATTAGTTAGAATCTAGTTAAGGATTAGGATTTTAATGTTTATAGAACTCGACTAATTTGGTAGGTTAATGAAATCTTTACTGAGGCATTGCCATCTATAAAATGTTGTTCTTCCGTAATAAGCAAAACATTGTTCTACTGCTAGCGTTTGGTATTTAAATTAATTTATTTACTAATAACGGTTATTTCTATTTGCATGCCAAAAACATAAATAGAAAATAAATATGTGCGATTAATTATTTTAGTTGCAGAGGATTCATTGTTTTTTTAAATAATATGTTTTGTGTCTAATGCAGATTTCATAATAATGAAAATAAATTATATGTGCAAAGCTATTGCTAATATTTTGTATATTCATTTTGAGACAATTGTTGTAGTTTAGCGACTATTCAAAATGTACTATAACAAATACACTTTTATATATATACATACAAAATATACATTGTACTTATGATAATAATGAACATACTTGTAAATAAACTAATATTTAAGCCAGAGTGGGTTCAACGTTTCCTTTTTCTACAACTATCCATACAAAGACAACTGGACTTAAAAGTCGCATGGTTCTTCATCATGTGGTTTATATGGTGTCAGTGACCATCACAATCCATGCAAATTCATATTTAAGTCACTTCAAATTCACGGGAATCTTACCTATATTCTTGGTATTGGTGGTACATCGACCACCCTTATCTATAGGAAACTGTTTGGTACAACAACGTAGTATTAACATTTCTACATGCGTTAGCTACGCGCGGTTGTTCGCGCCCACCCCGCTTAAAGTTGCGGGTAGTAGTTGATAAAAAAGTGTCATGGACGGTCGAGCCAACGCAACACTGCTCTCGTACGTTATAACGGTTAATAAGTAATTCCCGGTGGA
>DWEM01001736.1:0-13539 GCA_018245935.1 Agara belti belti
CACCGGGCACACATCCAGACTCCGAGTCACTAATAGAAATTCTAAATTAGAAAAATCCAACAGTACCCGACCCGGGATTTGAACCCAGGACCTCCCGATCGGCAGAATATACAGAAAAGGTACTAAAATGCAGTCAATACATTGTTCTTTTACAATGGTCGAAGATGTTTTGTATATTTTATGTTAAGTGAAAACCTTGTGACAAGATATGTAAAGAATGTAAATAAGGGGAGACTGAGATGAAGGAAAATTATCTATTATCTCAAAGATAAGATCTTGGGAGAACTTTACACAGAGCCATCTGATTCTAAATTAGACAGAGACTGTGTTATGGTAAACAGACAGATGATAAACTATAAAAATATCACAATACATGTCACGCTGAATACCTTTCGAATTGGTGATATCTATTCCCTTAAATACTAAGTTTCGTTTAAAAAGATTCCTTACCGAGCTTCGATCGAAAAGAACTTTCCAGATTGATGTTGCATTTCATGTAATAAATGAAGACGTAACATAAATAAAACAGATGATGCAATAGACATAAAGGTAAAAAGCATTAGACTAGATGATATAATGACGTAGAATGATCGAACGATGGAACAGCTCGAACATCGAGATGTGGATGAAGTGTTATTGTCCATTGCGGTTGGTTTATGCTATTTTATGACGCCCGAATACAATTTTAATAGTGGTTGCAATATTAAACCCAAAAACAACGTACAAAACATCAATTTCGATTGGGTATAACGGCGAAAAGATCTCCTTGAAACTTGACGGAGTGTAGTACGACATTGCAACGAAGCGATGGAGATATAATAACGATAAAACCACACTGTGACCTCAACATGTGAGCATTTTAATTCAAACGTAACTTCAGCCGGCCAAGTGGCGAAGCAAACTCGATTGCGTTACCGCGATTAACGTGAAACTTCCGCTCCTTAAGATTGTAATAAGACAAGAATTCGGTACAATTTAAAATGCAAAAAAAACACACACACTCAGTCTAATAACGTTAAAGATAAGCGGCAGAGTGAATGATATGGTAATATCGAGCGGTAATTAATTCGTATTGTGCACGATAACACTGGCACCGGAGGCTCTAACTCTTCCAAGGATAGTTTAACTTGTCGATTACCAACAATTTTTAAATAAATGCAAATTAGAAATGACTTAAAAAAATTATATTTTTTAAATTCAATTAAAAAAAATATTATTATTATTTTATATGCGCAAAAATTGGACCAAAAAATAGGAGGCCTATGCCCAGCAGTGGGAAGATACGGGCTGATTTGTAGTAGTAGCAGTAAATTCAATAAAACAAGCGAATTTAATTACGTTATGTTCGTTCATATTTAAAATTGGACATGCAAAGTTTGATATGCCCAGACGTATCTCTAAGCGTTTATATTCCCGTGTCATTAATGTAGCTATTCCTAAAACAAATCGCGCATTACAACAAGCCAGCGAACGCACCGTTTTCATCGGTTTCCTTTTCGGAAAACGCCCCGCCATCGCTATTCTCTTCGTGTACATACTCGTTGCACATTAGCTCCGAGTTGTTGGGACACAGTAACAAATATTAATCACAATTACACAGCACAGTGTACGCTTAAGGTCACGAGGCGGCAAGTGTTTCGCAAGACCAAAATGTAGGCACTGACAAAAGCGAACAGAAAATTGCCAACTAGGTTTTGCCATGAGCACGCGATCGGCATGTATCTATCTACCTATGCAACGTTTATATCAAGTTTTCACCGATCATTGGAATACTTTAAGTCTGCGGGCTTTATCGGTGATCGTTAATTTGTAAATTGGACTCTGGAATAATTTATGAGCGTTGCAATACTAGGAATACTAATTACTTGATGCTGCACGCAATGTTCTAAACGTTAGACATTACAAGATTTATCGTATTAGAAAATACTTATAAATGTATCAGTAACGATACCACGTTTGACCTCATTTTAATGGGACATTTAAAATATCATGTGGTTATCTATGAAGCGTTTTCTATTATAACATTAAAATTTGAAATCTATCAGCCACAAAAAATATTAGACACCAAATTGATATCAAAGATTAAATATTTCGCTGCCAACTGTGTCAACGACATCAAATACATAATACAACCAAATTATAGTCAGGGGAGGTTCCACGCTAGCACCAGCCCGCCCCTGGTACCCGGGCACCGCCAAAGCCTTGAACATGCAACCACCGAGGCCGTAAAAAATAGCTGTATAAATACTAAAGTTATGACGAATATTGATCGCTATTTTAACTATATTTTTTCTAGTGCCAAAAAACTATCGTAGTCAATTAGTCAGAGAGCAGTTGAATTAGTATTGATTATTAATTACGTAATAATGTTAAACCTGCCAATAACGACCCTTTCTTTGACAGACTAGCGTGTTGTCATGACCTCGGCTCGAGGGAAGCGTCGATACCTGCTTACATGGATTAGGCATTATTTTACTGTAGCCTATTACTTTTACTTTAGTAAATTCTACGCTATATCTGTCGGGGAACATAAACTCCGGCACCTTTTTATTCTAAACTTCCAACGTTTTGAGTGCGATAGGCACTTTACTATGCCAATAAACAAACATTGAAACAATACACTAAATTGGTTGGTCATTTACAAATCCAATCAACAACGACGATCTACTACGTAAGCTACAAGGCAGTAGCAGGCTGCAGGCTATTTCACCAAATTGGATCTATATGTCAATGAATGACCATATAAATGGAAATTCAACACAGTCCAATTAAATGGGTCATAATTACATATATCATGTAACAATATCACCCTGTCTTTTAGACCGTATGTTAAATCAGACGGTTAAGGGCAAATGTCCAATGTGGATATACACAAACCCAAGAAGAACATAATAGAGTAATGCTCTAGTTGACAATTTTTTGTGTGTCACTTCTGTGTAATACTTTACATGTGTTGTATATAGAAGTCATATATTTATTTCGTATTTAACAAATACGTAGACAGTTTCATTTCCAAACGCAGACGTAGCTAGTGGAAGTGTGAGAGTAAAAACTATCATAATGAACAATTAATACATTATGGCCGATTATTTCGCTCAAATTAATTTGTGTCAGCTGCCTGGCCCACATTGTACCGCTCCGCCGTGGGACCCGAGACAACGCTTGTATTATTGTTCATTGACTGAATCAACATTACCGTCGGTAAAATAGAAAACAACGAAACAATAGGTCACATTTTTCGATTTCCCGAGCAGCTAGACGTTATTAAACAGAGTCAACTATGAGCTGAGAACATTCCACAGAGGTTTACACATTATTGCACATGTTCTATTGTATCCTATTATTCATAGAATTGTGATGAATTAACAGTGTGATTAATTTCTTAGGATTTTTGGTAATTAAATGATAAAAAAGAAATACTGATAAAACTACACAGATAATAATAAAATATTAATAACAATAACAATAGTATTATATACTTGGTAGTAATATAGAAATTAATTATAATCTTTTAAGGTTTCCCTTTTAGTTGTAGCGTACACCAATGGTTTAAGCAGTCACTATTTTGTGATTTCTAACAATCAGTTTATTATTTTAATGCCAAGTATACGTTTTCTCCCAGAATGAGAAAGGTTAAGGCAACAAGCTATAACACTGTTCAAATGCAGGTTGGG
Organism: Agara belti belti; assembly: GCA_018245935.1. Classification (NCBI taxonomy): domain Eukaryota; kingdom Metazoa; phylum Arthropoda; class Insecta; order Lepidoptera; family Hesperiidae; genus Agara; species Agara belti. The sequence goes on from DWEM01001736.1 coordinate 3,675, forward strand.
TAACTTCACACACCTTAGTGAACAATATGGAGAAATCTCCAGTGCTCAGGTTTTCTCACAATGTTTTCTATCACCGTCATAGTGTGTGATGTTTGATAATAAAAAACACATAGAACTTAGGTCTGTAATGTAGAATTTTGTACTGATTTTGGCATACACCTGTAATTTTACAGACAATATGTGCATTTCAAGGTCAAATAGCAATTGCTATAACAGCATAGAAAAAATTTAATAATAAAGTGCTGTATAAACTATAAGGTGTTTGAAATTTGTAAGCCCACAGTTGGCCAGCATTACAGATTATGGTCCTTAACCTTCACTCTATGAAAGGTGAACTATGCCCTATAATAGAACAATAGACTAGGAAAAAAAGGCTTACATATTTGAACCCCAAACTATATTAAGCTATAAACCACCCAACTAGTATGGGATAAAAACAAAACAAAACATATATTTATTATCCACAATTATGATGTACATAACATAATCACAAGAGGAGAAAGGCTATTCTAAGTAAGCAATTCCAAGAAAAGGATTAAGGTTAATGAAACCAACAGTTTTAATTACCATACAAAGCTATTCATTAACTGGGTATATGACTCATAACATTAACAGTAAAATCTTTTGTAATATTCGATATAAAGTTTAGGTTGTTAAGTGAGGTTTCAGAATAAACTGATAACCTTATTGTGAGTATCTAACTAAGTATTTTCGTAATTTGAATGGATGTATTGTAACACAAAAATATTATGAGCATTTCAACCTGATATCATATGGACGAGAGATATATACAATGTAGCCGTTTCAAATGAACACATGCCTTATTATCAATAATACAATGTATATTTGATACAAATACAAATATACGTATGTAAATGAAACATTTCAAATATATACTAAGCAGTTGTTATAACATTTGAATAAGCCACTTGTGCAGAAATGAAAAGGAAAAGACATTCTAAATATTAATACAGGTTACAATGTTCAAGGGTGAAATAGCAAGAGAATATTAAATTCAATAAACAAGTACGTACTGGCACAACAGTATTTATGGATATATGATGATGCTACACTAAAATCAGATCCATGGGACCTGAGGTAACATGAAATGTAATTTGTACCAGACACCCATGGAATTCATAGATGCAAGTATAGCAGTTCTCTTATTTTAGTAGTAAATAGGCATGGCAAACAAATAGATAGCCCAAGTGACGGTAAGTGGTCACCGCCACTGAGACTGCAATGTGAGGATTTACCAATGCGTCACCTGTCTCTAAAGAACCTTCAAATATTATAGTTGAAGAAACCTGTTTTCAAGGGAAGTAACCACAAAATAGGATGTTACCGTCAAGAACTCTAATGAAAGATCATCAATAGCTTATACATGCGTAGTACAACAACTGCGCTCGATCTAAGCTGTCAAGAACTGCCATATAGTTAAAATAATTATGGTAAAACATCACGTAGTCCTTGTAACGCGATGATAAATAATAAATCAAGACTCGCCATTTTACTCACGTTATGGTATACCTTCTAATAGCTTAACTCGTTGTGTGATTCTTTCTGTCAAATAAACAATGATAACTCATTAAGAAATGAAAGTACAGTAATCGCACTTACCACATTGTTGTAATTGAAGGCTGCAGCACCAGGCGCGAAATACTCCCTGTTCAGTTTATCTCCCATCATGAAATCTCTAATAGCACCCACACTTTAGTTAGGGCACAACTCACAAACTTCATTTTAATGTTCCAAACATTATAAACTAAACTAGACACTGGTTTTATAATTGCAAAACTGACAGCCTGTTGGAAGCGTCCTAAGCAGCATTATTTGGTAATAAACTGTACTCTAGGCCGCATCCGTTGAGTAACACTTATACAGTAATCATGCCAGATAGTTTCTGCTATACAAATTTCGAAAGAAAACAAATATCTTTTACCCCCTTTAAGATTTTCAAACATCAAAATAGTAAATCGTTCACTACTCCTTGTCTGACATTTTACCTTGACATACAAACGCATACTGCGTTCGGATACATGAGAAGTTTAGAAGAAATAACTGGATCTTAAAGTTATTTGAAACCATAAAAAACATTTTTTTAATACCTGATGTAGTTGTCGGTTTTTATTTTTACCCGTCATTAAAGCCCGCTTCATATTGTAATAATAAAACTGGATCCTAAGATTTTTTGTGTATTTAATAATTTCAATGAATACGCGGCGCCAGCCCCGCGTACTACACGAATCGTAGAGAACATTTGATAAAAGATTTATTGAAATCCTTTGGATAGATATTTCAGTAAATGCCTCAAATATACATACATACGATAATTATATATTATTAGTATCAGACAAAGTTAAAACATTATTTGAATTAAAAAATTTAATTTGGGATTAACTTTCTGAACTAAGCATTGTTTTTTTTTTGTTAATTTTATTTAACACAACATTGTGGTACGTCTTTGAATAAATTTGTTTTTTTACCTTTACATTACATTTTGTCAATGGTTTTAATTTTTATTTGAAACTACATCACCCTACTAACATATAAAGAACAACAAAAAAGTACACTGTCAAACAAAATTACGTGTCAAATGTCAATATGAATTCAAAAACCGCGCGCTGCGCGAATCTGTAGCATTATATTTTAGTATGTATTGGTATTGGTATGTACACGAAAGTACTCCAAGGTAGGCTACATAATATCCTTTAGCCAAATAATTAGCAAATTTATATACTGCATGGTCATAAAATTGCATGAAACTAAAACCTATAAAATTTCTGCAGATAATTATGAATGGTACTGATTGATAGCATTATCTTACAAATTTGCTACTATATCATATGCAGAGTTTAATTTACATTATTGATTTACTTAATAAGAACTCAAAGTGTGTTTATAAAATTTTATTTATATTTTATAAAAATATATAATTACACAATCATAGACATGGACTTCAAGCAGCGGCTCTTCAGAAATGTAAATGTACTTAGTTAATTAGTCAATGTACTTATTTAGTTAGTTAATGTATGTAATGTATGTATGTAATCCATAATTCCATCTTATGAATGATGTATTATGATATAATTCTTATTTCTATATAACAGAGACTACAAATCCAATATGAAGGTAGTACACTTAAGAATGAGAAGGTTCCAGAAAATAATACATATTATATAATTAATCCAGGAAAAAGCCGATAATACTGAATACACCAGACAAGATAAGCTTGTCGATAAAATCTTACAATGATAATACATTAGTCAAGAATTTGCTTTAGTTTGTTTCATTGCATATTTGTCTAAGTATCTTTGTATATTATCTGAGCTCAATCTTTCTTGTATCATTCGGAGAGAGATGGCGAATACTTCATGTGCTATGTCTTGGTCTCGAGCTAACGCGGATTCTTCGCAGTAGAAACAGTTGTTGAAGTAGAGTCCGGTAACACCTTCTAGTTCTGCAGCTGTTGCTACGTAAACAGTGGTAGCTGCAGCCTGTTGCTGAAATGTAATTTAAAATAGACATTAAACCATTGCTTTTAGATCGTACTCATTTAAACATATACATATATATGCATATTTTGTGAGCATTAAATTGCATTCATTTTTGTGACTTTACAGAACTAAGTAAGGTTACAGGGTGCTAGTTTTGTATGTGCTAGTTATGAGCAATTTTGTTTTTCTAATATCTGAGCAGTACCTACTTTAATATACATTATAAACTACATTAACAAAATATGTATGAAATCGTGAATGCTTACCAGCGATTTAGTAAACGGCCGTACAAATGCGAATGCCAGTCTATACAACCACCAAGATTTGCTGAGGTTAGAGAACACCATGTTTCCCGGGTGAAGTGAGTTTACACACACCCCCTTGTCCTTCCATTCTTCACTTAGTATCTGAAGTATAAATGATCGTAATAAGCATAGACTAATTTTTAAGAAACTTCTCTTCTTCATTAGTTCCAAAGGTTATTTATTTAAAAAGATGGTAATAATGAAAACTACTTACTTTTGCCGTTACAACATTGTAAAGTTTTGAATTGTTATAAGCCGCCATAGAATAGACATACCGGTCTTTCGATGTTGATATATCTTGATGCACAAACACATTCTTCAGGTTTGCAAATCTATGGAATAATAAATTAAAATAACAATCCTTGTCGTCAATGTAATAAATGCATACCCAAGTTAAATGACATATAAAAAATGAATAGCTATAAATTCAGTGTTTATGCCTGTTTCTGTACACATACACATCGTGTTTAAAGACCACGATGCAAAGATAAGAATAACTGCAGTTCCTTAACCATTCATTAAACATCGTCTATACAAATAAATAAAATTGGTGAATCTGTTTTGAATATTAAAATAACCACTTTTTACTAAATGCACATGTATGTATACACGGTACATAAAACATAACAAAACAACATTTTTTTCAATTTCTGTCTGTCTGTCTGTCTGTTTGTTCCGGCTAATCTTTAGAACGACTGAACCAATTATAACGGGACTTTCACAGGCAGATAGCAGTAATAAGAAGTAACTTAGGGTAATTTTATTTTAGAATTATACAAAATATTTAAATTCAAACGCGGAAGTCACTGGCACAGCTAGTTAATAATAAATATGTATAAACTCGTGGTTCCTTACCTATGGGATTCTGAAGACACAAATATAACTCTGGAGCCTCTCTTCAACAAGGGCTCTAACAGTAATGCCAAATACAAATGACTAAGATGGTTCACTTGTAATGTTCTGTCCAGTCCGTCTTCTGTTAATTCATATGGCAAACCAAAAACTCCCGCATTCAATATCAGGATATCGAGGTGGCTGAAATGACATGAACATTACTAATATTAATCGTATTATAGGTAGATACATATAAAGTACAATATTACACATAATTAACTGGCCTTGTGGTTCAGCGGTTAGAGACCCTGACATCAAAACCGGAGGCTCTGGGTTCGTTTTCCACCCAGGACAAACATTTGTGTGATGAGGTTATATGTTTTCTATATAAGTATTATATCGTATGTATATAATATATGTTTCTCAGCTGTCCTGATACCATAACGGAGACATTAAACTGTCTAATTTGGAATCCTATAGCAATGTGTGGAATTGTCCTCAAATTATTATTATTATTAATTTATCGCTATATTGTGTGTAACAATTGTATGGTTAATTATTATAAATTGGCTGTTTTCCTTAATCCCTTGCTAGAACCAAATAGTATGTGAAAATACTTACTCAGAAAATATAGTTTTAACGGCCATTGCACACTTCTTTACACTCTGAAATGACGATAAGTCTAATTGGACCAATTTCAAATTGTCTTCGGATGCATTAGTTTCTCGTACAATATCCTGTATGGCTTTCTGCGTGGCGTTTAGGTTTCTGTTAGCGAATAGAATATTGCAACCGTGTCTGGCCAAGGATTTTGCAGTTTCACACCCTATGCCTGCATTCGATCCTGTTATGAGAGCGTACTTGCCAGATAAGTCCACTCCGTGTAAAACCTGAAATGTTTGTTCGTTCAAACATTTAGATATGTACAGAAATTTTCAGAGGTCAAATATGAGAAGCAAATAAATGACAAGTAGGACTAATTGCAATGAAATAATAATTGTTCTCAATAATTTATAACCTAACTTTCAGATGTTATGTGCATTTAATGAATAGAATTAATATTACAAGCTACAACTTTGGAGAAAGAGACTGACATTTCCTCATATTGATATTTAGGGCATATGAAGACTGCCAACCTGCAGAAAATGTAGTAGACTATGACCTTAAGTGAGGTATAAGGTGAAGACCGTGACATTTGAATACATTGAAAACCAGTTTACAGATAGTTGTAGTTTTATATAAATAAGTTAATCATTTGCACTATTGCACATAGATTTAAGGAATCTTAATCCTGATGCTCCATGTTTCCAATCATTAGCAAATAATTAGAGAAGGTACTGTTTTTAAATAGTTGCCTTATAGGGTATTTAGCTATACGTAAATACACCTAACCACAAATATTACCTGAAAAGCAGTAGAGGATCCATCAAATCTCTGTCGGAAGTCATGAACATGTTTCTTTTCTTCTTTCGCGAAAGCTAGCCTCGGGTCCACATACGTTTTATTCCCAGTTTCCGCTTGTACATACACTGCTTTACCTTGGTCGACAGTCTTGGTCCAGCCGAAAGGCAAGTCTTTTGGAATTACCTTTTTGCGTCCTGTACGAGGATGGGTCCACTGTATTTTGTTGTTGCACGTACTAAACATTTGAAAATACAAATAGCAATACAATCAAATTGTATGTTAAATGGTTAAAAAAATTATTAATCCGAGATTTGAGTAAAGAAAATGCTACTAACTTTATGAAGTAAACATTTCCATCGTCCGTTGACTTCTCTTCCCAACCTGGAGGTAGCTCATCCTCACTGTCAGAGTCCAAATTATGCATTTTTTATAGCTAATTAACGTAATTCGACTAACTTAAAAATATTCGCTATTCTGCAAATAAATGAAATGACGTATATATAACGAGTTTTATATTACAATCAAAATTTATGTAAATAAAGAACACTACACTACATTACTACAGTGTATTACTTTACTCTTTGGTAAAGAATAACGATACACTCGAAACAATAAAAAGACCATTAAATTGTTATTGTCTTAGATATGACTATGTGATATGAGCGTTAGGACGGGGATTGCAATGGACTGTCAACAATGTCAAATGTTGTTTTTGACAGTCCGAGTAAAACGCATACGAGAACAGCGCGATAAGTCCGCCAATGGAGAGCCAAAAAATATTCGACATGTGTGCTTTTTTTTATATCGTGGATTAAAGTGCGGATTAGCAGACTTCATGAACACATGTCAGAAACAATTTTACTATTAATATCTATAACATACTCTATCTAAAAGTGTGTTGGATTCCAAACGATGTTTTTCTCGACCGTTATAACGGTGATTTTAAATTTTTGGTTAGAAAACGCCCGTGTCACTCCTGGTTACCACTGAAGTAATATATGATTGAAGTAACATAAAACAAGTCCTAATTTGCATCAACAGTTAGCATATCGGGATAAGATGAAAGTAAAACAATAATAAGTTAAATATATTCACTTTAATAATTATTAATAAAATAATAAAAGTCCTTGTAAAAATATTTTAACTAGATATTTATAATCCGTTGAATTCAATAGCGATATATGTTTTTGTTCGATTCTTAGGAGCCGTCGTGTTTTATCTGGGGCTATAGTCGAGTGTCACATTGCTTTCCATCGTCTTCTGATTTTGACTTTGATAGGAGAAATGACAGAAGACCACATACTGAAAAGAAATGAAGATAATATATAAACTTTGTTTTAATACTCCTTCTACGTGTGCTTAGTATATATCGAGTCGAAATACATGAGAATATATCATATGAAATGAAGTCTATTCGAAGGTTATCTTAATTTAAAATAGTAGATACAGTTCGAGCTAACAGAAAACAGTATGTTCATTTCGGCCGATACGTACGTATTAAGGATCCACCAAACAGATAAAACGTCACTTCGCACGCCGAGTTGATTAGGACTCCTGCCACGTTAGATCCTACCACTGACCCTATGCGGCCTACCATCATGGATAAACCAACTGCCATGCCCCTGTTAAAAATATTGTTAAAAGAAAACAAATAAGCTAAAATTTAATTATATTATGATCATTAAAAAAAGTACTGTTTAAAACAAAAGTAAATAGGCATTTTCTAGGCACGCGTGAGACGCGTTACACTGCAGCTCACTTACCATGAGCTCGCTGTCAAACGCAAGCCTATTACACAATATAAATAAAAAAATCTGAGTTAGTTTCTAAACCTCAACTCTCCAATCGGCAGTGAAGCTTAGTGTAGAAGCTCCAACTATCGCAACAGATGTAAATGTAGCAATAACAGCTCGTTGGCACGAGCGCTTAAGAAACCTTGCCTAAAACTAGACGTTGCCGCTTTTAAAATGCGCTAGTCTGAACAGAAGCAAGTGGTGTCGTTTGGTCTATTGTTAACATCCACCATCCAGCGCTGAAATTCAGCACATCGCGTTTAAAAAAGCGCCGCGTAATAAAAGCGCTGTCGCTTGAAAAAGCATCGTGCGAATGAGCTCTTAAAGAGAAAAACACCGAGAAAATTCGTACCTTAAGTGCGTCGGAAAAACTTGTACGGAGAAGGCGTTAACGGGCCCTATCGCCAAGCCCATTAGCGCTACGGATGACAATAATATAGCGGCTACTATTTTCTGTGCTATGAAATTGATGAGAATGCAGAACACGCCTACAAAGAAGTACACCAGTATGAGGAGGGCCTTCTTCCCGATATATTTGACCACGACGCTCGCGGCTACCGCCACGACTGCAGTGCAGGCGTTAGCCACGGAATTTATTAAATACGTTAGCGGGTCAATGGCATCGATGCAATCTTCATCTATAAGGGTCTGTAAAGTATAAAAAACATATGTATATATATATATGTCTATGTTACCTTTTTTTATTGATCTAACAAAGTAAGTGAAGCGATCTGTCTTATATATAATATCTATGTAAGACAGTAAGTTCGTAGCCAATTGGCTCTGTTATCGTAGGGACGTGGCGTGCTGCAATAACCCAGTTACTCGGGTTACCCAATTACTGTGAGTCTTCACTGTCAGTCTGATTTATTAAACGTTCTGTAATCATAATTGGTGATGATGGCGCTTGTTACTTACATCTTGTAAATTCCAATCAGCTAAAATGTGGGGTTTTAGGACAACCTTGAATTAAAACTATTTTATGTAGGCAGTGACGTGTATTGGGTATTAGTGTCACAGTAAAAAATGTTGTCTATGGCCGACTGTGAGAGAAAAAATGGATATACATTTTTTGCATTCTGTATATTTAGATTTATATTAAATTTGGTTCAGCTAGTTATACAATAATCCCGAAGTTTGTACACGATAGACACTAAAACGACTCAAAATATTTTTCTGTAATTTTTCACACTGTGTAATTTGATCATTTGATTAGCAAAATACTATGTACCTACGTTTACGTATTACGTATTAAATTAAAAAATATGTGACACCTACCTACCTCGTTCAGGCGCTGCTCAATTATTTCGCAAGCCGTACCTTCGTGGTCACCAGAGAAAACTCTGTTCAGGGTGTCCGGTATCCACATGAACAGGCCATTTAACCTGAAATGTAGTATACTGTCAAATAATTGTATTCAAAAAATACGCTCGTTCAAAATTTTATTTCAGTTAAGATTATGGTATACCTATAATTTTTCGGTTGGAGCAATTAAAAACATACAAGAATCTAAAAATTAAGAATGACAATTTATAAGTAATGCAATAAATCCAGATCATTATTCTATCTACTCTAACTTTTATTTTCCTTTTTTAAATATTTTATTTAGATAACTTTGTACATATGTACATATATTATATGGACTACTTACGTCGCAAATATACCAAACATAAGTGTGCTGTTCAGGACCAACCATTTTAAGTATGGTGGCCTCAAAAGCGGCACAGTCTGCACTTTTAATGAAGTCAGGAAAGAGATATCCATATCCCTCAACGTCTCGGTGGTCTTCAGTCTTTTTATCTGAAAACATATTTCTATCAAAATATGTTAACCGCATCCTAAACATTGGAAATTTGGCAAGTTTGCCAAATTTTTGTAAATAATGTAAAGCCTAAAATTAAACTAAATAATCTTCTCTTTTGTTTATACTAATATTATAAAGAGGAAAGATTTGGGTGTGTGTGTATGTAACGAATAGGCTCAAAAACTACTGGACCGATTTCAAAAATTCTTTCACCATTTGAATGCTACA
>DWEM01001737.1:0-13537 GCA_018245935.1 Agara belti belti
GGCGGCGGCGGTCAAGCAAACCGCAACATCCACGTCCCACGATCTTCACGAGTTTTGCTCCAACCGCAGCAACCCAACATCTTTATCGAACACGCGGTAATAGAATTAATAGAAAACACGGCCGTTGAAGAAGTATGACAATAATAATGGGAGAATTTTGCTTTGCTTTCGTGTGTAACTTATAGTTTTCACATTTTGTAGACCGTATAATTGTTTTTAATTTGGGTGTATATTATTAAGACGTTATTGTTCTATAATGAAATTTTCTGCAAAAAAAATCTAAATTGCCTCAATTTTAAGAATTACTTTTAAAAGTAAACTCAGTACTCAAGAGTAATAAATCCACTTGAGAAATAAATTACATAACAACCGTCAAAGGAAACAATCCGGCTTGACATTAATTAGAAAACTAAAATGCCGTGTGAAATATTTCAATCGTACCGTTATATTGAATCGGTTATTTATTTAATACCTAACACCGCTAACAATAAAATATTAGACTTTACGTGACTAAGTATTTGAGCAGTTTTGCCTAAGTCACTAGAATAAATTACAGTCTATTTGTAACTTTATTATTACGTTTGTACAATTGGATAAACTGAAAGTTACCTAAAATATTTAGACATCTACGGTTCCAATAGGTAAAGAATATAAATAAGGCTTCCTCTTCGATCCAATTCAATAACTCTTTACAGCCTCTTATTATTGAAACTAGAACGTTTACGTTTATTATAATAAAAACGTGCTACTTTGGTTAGCTAACCGATCACATACAAGAATGTTATTAAAATTATTTTCATTATAAATGTATTATTGTTCATTACGTTACGTCAAGGCAATCGTAAACATGTTTGTCGCAGCATAATATTCATGTATTATTTTGAAATTTCCTTTCAGTGATTGAAAACATTGCCACACATGTATCTAACGTATATAAACTATTAAAAAATACACGGAAGCAACAACTATGCAATTCTAAAGCGCCTAGTCATTAAATTACATTACCTTCGGTGTACGTAATAAATTTATTGTTTAAGTTGTTTCCGCGTAAAATCGTTATTCCGAAGTAAATGAAAATAAAAAAAGTTACACGCGAAATAATATTTTTCTCTCGTGAAATTACAAAATACGGGTACGTTTCTGTGGTAGGTACCCGGATAAAGCGGGTTATAATTTTTTGCCAACATTATTTATCGTGTTAACCATAACATAACGCGTATTATTCGAGGCTTTAACTAAACGAGTATTTGGCAACTGGCAACTCCGGTGGAGTTTCGGTGACCGGAAGTGCTTGCGGGTTGAGGCGCGGGATTTGACCGGAAGTTGCAGACCGAGCCTGATGTGTTAAGCTTTAGTAGGGGCTTAACTGAGTTATTAATTAATAGCCACGAGCATCCGGCTCCCATTAAATGTGCGAAGTTTTAGCAACGGTTTTTTTTTACTTGTATGCTGAATTTCTTTTCGTTGTCGTTATTTTTCTTGTTTTGGGCTTTGATTAAAGTACTGTTGATTATAGCGTCACCATAAAAATACTACAAATTGTAATACAAGAATTATAGCATTAAAAAAAAAATTAAAACAATGTTTTAGAATTCAGATAATATTAATAATAAAAGGCGTATTAATGTAATACGTGCGTAAGCTTTATGCATTTAATGTTTTCATACTATAGAATAGATAGTCACTGAAAATGTCAGGTATTTATTTATAGTCCACTTTTATCGCTCGAACACTCCTGTAAAAATGTCAGACCAGGTGTATACGACACGAATAGCTTTAACATATGAATTATGTACTAATTTTAATGTCATAAACGATTTTATGTAAATAGAAATATAAACATGTAATGTATATATAAATATGATTTGTTTTTTAAATCGCAAGTAATTAATTTCGAAACATGTAACCTATTGTATGGTAGGTTGTGGATGTTTTAAATTTACAATATAAAAATAATTACATACAACATACAGCTGTAATTCTACATTGTGTTAAATGACTACAATTGTTGATTTCGTTATTAAGTATTCTATTAAGTCTGCTTAGTGATTTATTACTTACGAGATAATTTCTAGTAGCGTCAATTATTATGCTTCTAAGGAGCTTCACCTCTTTGTTCAGGATTTAAATGCGAAAGCAATCATTTATTCAGATACGTAATTTTTACATTATTTGATGGATTTCTAGTAATTTACGAGGTGTTTCAATTTTTTGTACAGAGATAGCAACCAATGACAAATCAGTCGGTACTTCTGATCGTGTACGGGATTTCAAGAGAAGATACAAGTATACCAATGTATTCTATCGTAACCTATCGAAGTTTAATAATAAAATTACAGCTCCACAATACGCATAATCACATACAATATACAAAACGACAGTAGGTATTGCTCTTTTGTTTTCATACAATCGACGCATAAATGTCTCTACGATGTGTTCGTTATTCGTAAATATCTACGGAATAGTTGCCTTCAAGACAATTCTTGAACTTGACACTCGGGTTAAATCCGCTGCATACATACACTTATTAACTATGCGCTGAGAACGAAACAAATTATGACGTAAGGTTTGTGTTGCCTCTCGTTATACTACTTGGACACGTACATTTATTTATTACATTATAATTGTTTTTAGTCGCACACGTGTGTGAAGTCTTATCAGATTCTACACGTATGTGGTCAAACACACCAGTGGAGATTCCAAATTGTCTCTAATTACGATTTTTCTTGTGCCGCGCTTAGTGCCATTACCCACTGGAGTAGCGTCGGTTGTGTTGTTAAGTTTTTTGCGGAAAATTTTCTTTGTATTAAAAATCCATTTCTCAATGTATTTTTTCGTATCGTCGCACAATTGCATAGATCAAATTAATTCCGTCATTACGAACAAAGATGGAACTATCTAGAAATATTCACCGAATAGACATTAAATCGCTATATAAGTTCAGCAAATAAAACTGGCGCACTACACTCGTGCTCTGAATAACAAGCAAGTTTACTTTTCATCAATTAACTGCAAATTAACGCTCGCCAAGATTTCTCGTATTTTAAGAAACAGTCTCACCGTTGAATTGGTCGTCCTCTGACTGAACATACCGTTCGTTCTCGTAAACAATGATTTTATTTATGATTAAAATGATCAATCAAATCACGGTTGTCGCTTCAACTTTGGATTGAGTAGACAAATGGTGTCCAAGTTTCGGATTTGACTGACTAATATCTGCATGTTTGTGTGTATGTGCGCGTGAGTATCAGTGTGTCAGTCGTATCTACAATCTGGTATCGTGATATTTTATTGTTATATATGTACATATTTGATAATGTTTCATACACATAGCGAGACATGCTTCATACAGTTGCATGGCTGGGTCTCGAACCCGAAACTCTTTTATTTTATTATAAAAAAAAAACAAAAAGCGACACATTGAACATTGTGTCAATAAGATCGTTATCGGTTTGTTTGTGTTTAAATGTTTATCTTTGACATATAGATCTAAATTTTATTATTTTATTTTGCATACATTATTATCATTGGCTAGGTACTTTATTTTTCATAGAATACAGCCATTCAATTGAAATATTGTTTTCAAACAAACCTAGCTTATGCCATTTGTTCGCTTGGAATAAGACAAATGCCGCTCGCAAACAACGCCCGACCGTGTGTTTATATTAGCACTAATGTCACAAGGCGAATTAGTTAATTAGACATTATGATGTTCCTACGAGCTTCGCTTGGTAGCCCTCGGGGAATGTGTCCAGCGTCACAGAACAGTGAAAGCTAAATAGAATACTGTAATACTGTTGGCAATATTTAAAAAAAATGTAATAACGATATTTGTAGAGGTTCTGTTTAATTTTAACTCGTGAATTGTCATTTCAAATGGAATAGCGCACAATAATAGGTGCATATAAATAACAGTGGCATGTGTTACGCAATCAAGGTAACATATTTTTAACGACACCGTTGAGTAGAGAATAAGTTCTATTTATATTTTTTTATTCTGCATTTATATTGGTAAATGGAATTGAATTATTTTTTTCTGTGAATACAATAGGTTACTTATTATTATATAAAGTCTGAACGCTGAAGTGACGAAAACATTTTACGTTCACGTAGCGGCATAGCTTCGATACATGTTTGTACAAACTTGTATAGCTATCGTAATTATTGAAGTAATATTCACCGCTGAATATTAGACCTTCGGGAAAACATAAACATAAGTAAATAGGATTAGTTGTATTCTAAGATACTTCTACGAAACTATATGAAAACTCTATTACTTATACTGCAGTAAATATAATTAATCTTAATCGCAATCTACATAAACATAATATCCAAACGATGTCAGGGCACACACCGAAATTAATGTAGAGTTTCTGTGGAAGAATAAGTATCAAACAATAATTAATTAATTTCTGTCACACAATGTTACATATGTTGGGAGATCATCGTTCATATACCAACACGTTTGTCAAATTTCAATTTTGATTCTCGTTTATGTATGACAGGTCAAAATATAGCAGTTGCGGTGCGCCACATAAAGTCAACATCCCTCTTTGACCGTGATTATTTCAATACACGTGTCTCATTTTTGTAATCTGATTAGCAAACAAGCGTACTTCGATATTTTCATAATAGAGGAGACAGAGATATATCCACCCATATTCTGTTACACTATCAATAAAAGGTGTATGTTTTATTACCCCGGGGGTCGTTGGCATTTAAAGAGGGCATATGCGGAGTCACCTGCCAGCGGCGGATCCCCTTTAGTAACGATCACCTCCCCCGCTCGGAAATATTAAATGTTACTTGTTTGGTAAGCTGCGTGGCTGTCAAGGGAGGGCTTCGCTGGGTTGCTATTTAGCGCCAATTTCACAATGGAAACCTCCCAACAATCTAAGCGTTCTAGCTTTTAATAAGGGTAATGGTTGGTCGCATCAGGGCTGGCTATATCAATGTTTTGAATTCATAATCGTGTTGTCTTCATGACTTTATATAATTACTACGTAACTAGATAAATACAGTTATTTATGTTGTCAATTTTAGAATTTAATTTGAAACCAAAAAAAGGGATATGAGTAGACATGTTTCGTTTAAGGTCTGTCCAATTCATTTATATGGCACTGCTTTTATTTAGACTTAAACAACAACAATAACAACAACAACATACCGTCACGCCAGGTCCCTAATGGGGTAGACAGAGAGCATCGAGTGCCAAATATTTCTAAATAAACTTAAATTGATTGTATTAACTAATACGGTGCACACATTTCCTTTATTTAAATATCTTCAGTACTGCGTATATTTTACTATAGAAGTTTTTCAGTACATTATGTATGCAACTAGTGACATAACGATCGGCGATTAATATGACACTCCCTGACTGACTATGGTGTATAACTATAAAATTATTTCGAATCTTGATTGTAGTCGATTTAACGGGTTAAAGTTCAATTACGCAAAAACTGTTTTAACCTAAATGAAATGAAAATATTGTGAGTCAACATTGCGTAAATGCTTGTAAAATACATTTACATAAATCTAATAGTTTTCGTGAAATTTCGACGAACTAAAACAGTAGTGGTTCAACATTTCCAACAACGAGACTAGTTGAGTATAAACTCGACTTTAACGATAACTTCTGCGGGCGTTTCCTGGTAATCAGAGTGCTAGATAATAATCGTCTGTGTTTGAAGTAAGGCCGTTTTCACACTGCACTACTTTTATGAGTATTACCATGTTAACGGTGTTTAAGTATTTTCTTGTATAACAGAGTCGAGTTTTATCAATTAATTAGTCAAGGATATTTGTTTTTATATAACGTCTCTCTTCCGCCGCACGGCTGTTCATTTTCCCTCTCTATCGCATTATAATTGTTCTATTTCTAACATTCTAGCTTCAGCTTATAATTCTCATACCTACTGAATATTTGCTATTCTTCGATAGTTCTTCGCGTTATATTTATGTGATATTACACTTCAAAAAAGTTGTAAATAATGGTGGATAAAAGTGGAGGATCATACATGATTCTTCTTTACATCCGATTTGGGAAATTTCTATAATATATATTACAAAAATAGAGTTATCAATCGCCTAGTTTGATAATTCATGTCGCGCTTAGTTATATTTCAAGGTGTTCAAGCTCATAACGGTACCTACAGATGCACGCGCTCAATCAGTAATTACGTTAGTAGTACATTGTAGAGTAGGTGCATCGAGGCATCCCGTTACTTTCACGTTATTATTATGGGAATTCTAAAAGTGACATATGATTTCAGACTATATCGATTCTCGAATTTAATCTCATATCGGAGGATACTCTCTTCGTGAATAAAATATTGTGTTTACATGTTACCAAAAATAACCGGGTTAGTAAGAAGGTTTGACGGGGTTCGAAAAGGATGATGGAGCCACAAATATTTAACGTGATGTTGGTTTCCTTTAGATAATCGTACGAAACGGGTCTTGGAAAGTTCTATGAAAAGTTTACAGCAATAGATTGTTTTATCACCTTTTGTATTTAACATGCGATGATATGGTATGAAAAGATCCTCGATATTAAGCGTCCCTGATGCAATTTTATTGCTTATTTGAGGGATTTCAAATAAAGATTCATTCATTCAAATACAATCAACTATATTTCTATATTGTACAATACGACACAGTACGAAGATCACGATAATATTGTGGTTTGGATTCAAGCTTCCGATTTCGAATGTTTGGAGTTCAAATCCTGGCGCACACCTCTGTAACGACCACCACCAAGCTAACTTTATAAAGTTACGCATGTTTTTATGATAAAACATAAGTTGCGGCAACGATGAAGGAAAACGTCTTGAGGAAACCTGCTTATACCAAGCTACACATCTTAGATCTCGGTAAGGTCGTTTCGTACGAAATTTGCCGACTGGATTTAGAATAAATGATCAATAATTTAACGGCAAATATAATAATAATCATACTGGTATATACGTACATATAAGAAATCATCATAAAACGTCTATAGACAGAAACATTTTGTGACACAAAGACAAAAAATAATTGAAACAAAAAAGTATGGTGACATCAAATATAAAAGAGAGACTATATAACATAAATGTGAAATATACAAAAATAAAAATCAGCGTTAAAAACTATCTCGTAAACCATAGAGTTATGTAAGCATCCATGTGTCCATTACTGAAATAAGTTCAATGATGAGAAACATGACGAAGTACAGATAAGATAAGAATTGATAAGTTGGCGCGAAACTTATTTCTTCGTCTGGAATGCAATCGCAGTTCGAACTAAACGAATACGATTGTGCATTCAACATTAGGTATTCGATTCGTGAGTAAACACGCGAAACCGCTCGCTGTCTACGTACAGTTTTTAGGTGCGTTGCGAATGCTTCAACGCGCGTGCTACCACAAGAACTATGTGATGCGATATGCAACGAGAGGCATTAATTTGCACGGCGCACACTCGGTGAGAGTCTGCATCGGATAATCACGTCAGCCGGTTTCAAATGCGCGGGATATTGCGGCCGTGTCACAAAACGTTCAGCTTTCCGTTCTACTGCCTGTGTAATTAGTATATCTGTATCGGTATCATTAGTACCGTCAGCATATATCGGCATCATCTGCAATTAGGAGCGTCGAAATAAATGAATCGTATCGTCTTATATGATTATTACGTTTAAAATTAAATATTTATTTGGATCTGGCCGCTTGGTGTAGTGGTCGATGACCCTACTGTTAATCCGAAGGTCGTGGTTTCGATTTCAACCCAGGACATACATTTGTGTGATGAGCAGATTTGTTCTTTGTCTGGTCGCAGTGATAATTGGGGATCAGATGGACACGTGTGATGGTATCCTAAGATATTATATTATTATTATTATTAAAGTTTATTGTCAAACTAAGAACAGTAAAGTCGTGAGGCGTGTTTTCCACATTTCACACAGGTAACTAACATGTGTGGTATCCATACTAGTCCATACATCCATCCTAATATTACAAATGCAAAAGTGTACTTGTTTGTTTGTCCTTCTTTGACGTGAAAACGGACTAACGAGTCGATATGATTTTTGGTATGGCGATAGTTGAAGGTTTGGAGAGTGACATGGGCTACTTTTTTCGCGGAAAAATATTTAATTTTCACAGGAAAACACGTTTTATTCAAATAAGCAGTACAGATGGCGCTACTCGTGCAATAATGGTATGACTTTTACAAAAAACGCGAACGAAACCGCGGCTAACAGTTACGCGTCTAAGAATATTGTTATAGATAATAAAACCGGTAGGTACTAACGTAACGAGCACAATCGAACTTGGTTATCTGGTTATGGCCTCTCGAATGCGTGCAATATTAAAAACGGATATAAAGTTAGCATATTCAATGGATATTATAAGTTACTGAGTTAGAGGCTCTTAAAGAATACTTTTAGTACTATAAAAGTGCTGTACATTGGTTTATTAAATAAATGTAATTTTCTCAAGTATATCATAATAAACATACGATAGTAACCGTTAACTTTTACAGCCGTATAAAATAAAACTTGCACGATGAACGGTTTACGTTGCGTATTGTTCTCGATGCTCGCAAAACTACAAGATGAATATAACGGTGTTAAATATTGTCTATTGCACACGTAATAGATATTAGAAATACTTAAAAATTGCAACGGTCCACTGAGTCGTTGCAAACGTAACAGGTGCTGCGAAACAGGGTATCCGGTCATTCGGATCACGAGCGCTGGGATCTAGAAACGCCGATCGAGATATTCGCAGTGTGGCCGCAGCTCAATGCACTTTCACTTGTCGTACGATAAAAGCAATCATGCATTAATTCTATATTTATATATTTGCGCGTGTATATGGTATTGTGTAAGATTATACCAAATTGAACGTTTATCTATGCATTTAGTATGTATATATAGTAGTAGTATATTAAATATAACATTTTATATTATGCAGTTTTAAAAAAAGACATCGATTGCAAAATACAGCAATTGCATAAAATGAAATGTTTTCTTACGAACACTTTCGCCTGCAACAAAATTGCAGACATTTCAAAAGGAATTTAATTTCCTTTCAAGCAAAAGTAAATAAAGCATTATAAAACAAACAACGGCCATACTCTAGTTCCAATTTTCGCATTCATTATGTTCACTGTAGAGTCAACAAAGACTAAAGAAAATTGAGCAAAGCCTACCTTCAACACAGCAAACGAACTGAAATAAATAAGAGATAAGCGAATAATTAAAGTTTTGTTTAAGAAATACTTAGTATAGTACTTATATGTACGTTTAATAAGCTACTCGTAGTAAGAATGTAAAGGCAACGCTGGCTGGTATGTTTGCATGAGTCAGGGCGTACAGAGTTCGTTTTGTTTTTAAGTGATTAAGTAAAAGCCCTCGTTGTTAGGTAATACAATTCGTTTTATTATTGCCATATTAAATCTCTTCGGATCACTTATAGTGATATTTATATAATTGCCAAATAGTAGTTATCACGCACACTTTGAAATAACAGCGCAAAAGTTTAAAATATAACTTTTTTTTATTACATAAAAATAGTCAGTTAATATCAGTCGTTGCTACAACTTTAAAAAATTGATATTCAAGAGAAATCCGAGAATGAAACACTTTTCTTTGTTCTAAATTTTCAATAAAGGAAATTCTTTCCCTCGAATCGCAACCCTCCGCCAATAGCTGTCCAATATTGTGATTAATAGGCTTAATTTTTTATAAAGCGTGATAAACGTTTCGCTTATTTGATTGGGAAATTAATTTGAAAACTGACTTTGCACGTCTTAAGTAGTCTCGTAACAGCCCGGGGCGTATCGGATTACGCATTTTATTACTTTTTTGTTTCCTAAATTGTTTCTTGTTGTTAATCGCGGCGATTAATACGAATACCCACGTGCGGAATTGTCATCGTGCGAATTCTAATCGATGTTAGTCAATAACGCCGTACCTGTGAAACGGAGCACAAATAAACCGTATTCGATTTTGTGATAACCATCGCATTGATTTTAATGAATGATTATTTAATTAGGGGCGTTCAAACATTCGACGCAAATTGACCGTCCAAATAGTAACGGCACAACTGATGATCATTTGTACAGAGAGTAAACAATCAGGGGAGATTCGACAATCAAACATTTTTATTATCCCACTGTTTCCGGCAGTAAAAATCACCTTCACTCCGGGATTTACGCAGTATTACACCATTACGTTTGCGAGTTCATTTATCTCCCTAGGCTTAAGGCTTGTTCATCCGTGAGGCTGATTTAATGAAAACATTGTCATACAACTAAAAGCTTATTGCACGTATTTCTTATTAGGTATATTGTTGTATAGGTTTTGCAACAATACGGCTTCTGTTCAAACGTAGCATTTGCCATTTATGCTAATGCTTAAGTCAAACCTGTTGTTCCGGTTACCTTTGACGAGTTTTACATTACTTACATGTGACAATTAGATAATTTAGTACGTAGTTGATTTACGATGTTCTTCAACTTAACTTTCTAGTTGTATCGGATCGGCTAGTTTTGGAACTATTCTTGTGTAGGTCACTAGTAATTTGTTGATTAATTTACGTAGTAATTCATGTCCCGTGACATGTTATTATTTAAAACTACGTAAATCTTACATTTACTAAATTTTAGGTGACTTAAACGGTAATGTCCGGGTATGTTGTTTAACTTGATATGATTGCAAGTAATAGCTTGATAAGCATTGAGATTAACTATGAAAATAAAACAAAACCTCGCCTACAACTCTACCCACTTGCGGCCTTAGTTATTATGCAAATGAAACAAACGCAGCGCGAACAGAGATAACTAAATTAATACTAAAAGGAAATTATTTGTATTATAGTATTACTGAAAGAAATTCCGGTTTTTCTTATTTAAATTTTAAGGATTTATCATAATTAGCATGTGATTAATCAGTTAGTAAATAATATACAACAATCACGAACATTTTATTAAGTGATAGAAATTGTTACAAATACTATTCGTCCGGTTCTTCGACGCCTATTTCTACGTTAAGTAATTGGCATTATATAAAATTTGTTTCTTTTTGATGGATGTGGTTGCCGGGCCCCGAGTATTATGTAAGCGACCACCTAAGTACCTACTCAGGCGTTGCAAATACGACACCACGCATTACAATATACTATCTCCCCTAAACATAGTTATTAAAGTCCTATTTATGCAGTTCTGTTACCAATTAAGTTCTAAGTAGTAACTAATAATAACATTTCACTATTTGATACCGACTGACAGTCCTTTTCATTCTCTGTATATGTCCGTTGGCGGCAGTGGCCACTGGTGACTGCTGCGTACTCGTTTGCTGCTCTTGTACAAAAAAAAATTATGACATCTATATATTTTGAAAAACCAAAAAAAAAACCTTCCAAGAGGGGTTAACTATGCCTAACTAGCAACGGTAGAGATAAAAAAAGGGAAGAATTACATTCGTTACATAAGCAATGAATAATAAAAACGCAGGCTTGAGTACGAAAAACCCCAATTAAGCTATAACCCCAGAGATACAGGCGCATAAAATTAAAGCACGATATTAAAAAGAGTAGCAACGGCCAAATGGACTCGATAAAGAGACGTTATAATGCGCGCCATATTGCAAAATGGCTGCCGCAAATTAGTTTACTTACACTGGGCCACCCCGATCCCTTGACCATTTCACGGAAGCGACTTGAACGTTTTACATTTTAAAAATAGGCACCGCTAGCCATGGCATTGGCCCCGGTATGTTCTCATCCGTGGATTTTTTTAAAATATCACACGTATCACAAACTGTGCACCAGTCTGTCTCGATTTACATTTTTAGACTCGTAAACAATGCCGCTTGCGCTTGTAGTCTCGAGTTAGGTATTCATAAATATTTATTTATTTTTTCATCGTCTTACCGATTTGATTTTATTATATAAATGTATATTTCATTTTTGTTTCAGGTAACGTAACAGGTGTTCTAAGGTAGAATTCGTTTGTTAAGAAAAAGTGTTAATGGAAATTTAAGTATTTTTATACATAAAACGATAAAAAAAATTTCATACGAATGACTTTCCAATATTAATTAGCAGGTCAAAGAACTTTTTCACATAGATGTAATTAAATTACTTCAATTAGTTCGTACTCTGTATTTCACACACAACTTGCAATTTACATCTATGGTAGTAATAAAAACCTATGTTACATTGTTGTCGTTTACCCGTTTGATACAAATAGTTGTGCGATACACAGACAGATAGTTGTGTTGTCGGTTTAATTGTATTACCGAGGAGAGGCGAATAAAGCACACGACAGTAATTGCTCAGTTGAACCGGTACGATTTATCGTTATCGCGTTAAGCTAAACAACTCAATTTCGCACGAAGTACTGGTACGTACATCCTCTTTCGATAAGTGAGCCGTGCATTGTAGGCGTAACTAGCGTTCTTGTTACGCACATTTTGTACGCTTTTTTCTCTCATTTCGCTCTTATTCGATTGCCCTTCATGTTTTTATATCATAACACCATTAGAACACAGTTTATCTTTCACGAAGTACATAATTTTTGAAAACTTCTCTTGAGGAGTTCTACAAAATATTCTCTTCATAAATCATCACTATTTGCCTCTTATTTTAATGGTTCTAGCATTAGCAACGTAGTAATGGTACAATTTTTAGTATTAAAAATACGAAATGAATACTAAAAAGAAATATATTTACACGTAGATCTATACATATTAATGTTTTTATTTACATCACCATAATAGACTCCATTATGATACACTTTTCATATTCGCATTCCATAAATTTTTAGTGGCTAAAATTTTTTAAGAGTTGATCACTTCAATTTTAATGATTTCTATGATTTCTTACAATTTTTCAATTTTTCACGTCTTTCTTGTGTTCTATCTTCGTCTCTACTATTAGTGATCAACAACTGTATACTGTAGCGCCGATGGCTAACTTGACTAGACCTAAGATCTATTGTTTACCGACTAGACTCTGCACGACAACGCGTAGTTGCTTTTGTCTTTTTTTTTTGTCTTATGGAAATTTTAGGCACTGCCGTATCAAGTAATAAACGGCATCGTAACAAATCGCCCTCTTTCGCTCCCCTCTCAGTTCTCATCAATTGTTTCGTGTGTTTGTTTGTGTTTGTTCTCGGTTGCTTGTTTTCATAACACAGTGTCTGTCTTTGATGACGGCGTATGTTTGCGTAGCGGTCGGATTGCTCGTGAACGTTTCTTGCCTTCGAACGCAACGCCCAATTTTCCGTTAACGTTCTCGCCGTACGAGTGGTACGGTACACAACGTAACGTGTCTCGTTTTTATTGCGTTTATATTATTTGATAGCGTTCGAAATGCTCGTATTGTGTTATCCTTCGCGTGGAAAGTAATTTATAAATATATAAACCATACATATAAATAAAATTGGAGTGTCTGTTTGTAATATTAAAATAACCGCCTTTTACTAAATGCATATGTAATGTATACACGGTACATATATCAAAATATTTTTTTTTACAATTTTTGTCTGATTG